>BOPP01000229.1:925192-941869 GCA_017312745.1 Gryllus bimaculatus | reverse complement strand
CACAGCCCTCGCCACAGCCCTCGCCACAGCCCTCGCCACAGCCCTCGCCACCGCCCTCGGTCTTCGGTCCTCCCTTGACACTGCCCTCGGAGCCTGTAGTTTTCTATTTTCTACCCGAATGTCGGGATAACGCCTAACGTGGCGCTACATTGATTTGCATGTCTTTGCCAAACATTAGACGAGCTGCATCTCAAAAACAACACCAACTCTTTCATATAATAGATGAGCTAGTCGGTATCACTGTTAACGTAATAAATTGAAGAAATTAGCAGAAGCAGGAACGCGAGAATTATCACTGACGAAACGACTGGCTGAAAACTTAAAAATTGAAGAAGCAAGTTCAAGATGATTTTTCGAATCACTGAAGTGTTTGTATTAGTAGTAAGTCTTATAACATAAATCTAGCTTCCTGCTAAACGTAAATTTTCATATTTGCACTTTGCTAGCGGCCCAAGCTCATTATGGATGTGAAGTACACATTTATGGTAACAACACAATCCTCACATTCCCCAAATATGATATGTTAACATTTAGGAACTGCAGAAGGCTTCCTGTAGCTGCTGTGATTTATCTTGTTACTGCGCCAAGCCCTTCAAACCTATCCGACGCTTCCTGGCGCGTTCGTAACTCTGATCGTGCCTTGCCTCCCCCGCAATCTGCGCAGCAGCGATTGGCATATTGTCACACTTTGCCTGGCACTGGCTCGAATCGTCCGTGCTCGTATCTCCGCCTACCCAATTTTCCGGGAGCGACTATAAGACCCGATTTACACGCCTCGTTTTGACGAACGGATCCGGAGTTCAGAGCGACCGCGCGCATGCGCAGTGCGGCATCTGAAAGTCCGCAGGCGACGTTGCGCATTCGAGCGTTCGCTTGAGCTCCGGCATCGCTCGCCGTCAGGACGAACAGTGTAAATCGGCTCCAACGTCGTGTTTCAACGTTAGCCACGTGGTCCACGTCTACCCCACATTGCTGACAACGCTCGCCTCTGCCAGACCACTCAGCTCTCTACTCTTCTACATGATAGAAGCGTTGTCTCGATGCATACCTGATCCGTTTGGCTCGCCACATATATGTTCCGCGTTTATATTGAGAGCTGCGAAGTGCCAGATAACCTAACAAATTGTTATTGTTTTGACCGTTTCGCTCCTCTTCGCAAGTAGATTATGTTAGTGTTTCCACTGTTGGATATATAAATAATGACTTATTTTATATACAGGTTCATGTATACGAGGTCATGAAGACCCACAAACATGAATCTTATTGAACTTAGGGGAGCTACTGACTATGGTTCATTAATATATAAATATAAATTGTATTCAGTTACGCGGTGTGCGTAATGATAATTTGTTTGGTCCAATATCTTTCCTCTACTTTTGCAATTTAAACTTTGTCTTTTTGTGAGTTTGTTTGTTAAATATTGCCATGTGCTCTAATGTTTTTTATTAGTAATCGAATAATTGTAAGGGTGATATTAGTATTAGTACTCAGCTTTTAAATAGTTAACTATACCACACCTGCATACACCTGTCATCTCTTACAATGTGTGTAAAGATATAAAAATAATTGGTAATACATTTGTGAAGTTTTTCCCTTAAATCGTGTACAGATTTTGGATGAATTAAAACATCGATATTATATTATAGACTATCAAGTTATATAGCACACAAAGTATGAATGCATATTGTAGAATCATTTGCCATTTACATGTCAGTTGAAATTCAAAAAAATTGAATTAATCCAATAATTCCTATTCTTAGAACCTCAGTAACCGACGGGTTAATGTATTCCCACCATACTTCATTTCTAACAACTTACTATGTTACTTATTTCCTTATTAAACAAACTAACCTCTTCCGCAGAAACTATACCGCAAAAAACAAAATTATATCCCAGTACCGCACTCGTCTGGCCCCCCTCACAACACACAACTATTCTCCTTTTGCTAAAAAACAAACATGAATCTCTCTTTCTTGTCTCCAGCAAACGTCACGTGGTGTCGTTTTTCATCGCGCGGATGAAAGATCTCATGTCATTTTAATGCGTGCAACTGACATAAATTGATCCCATTTTGCTACTCTGCGCATTCATTCACTTAATTTAATATCACTCTCATAAAAACATTTCTGATTGCCTTGTGCATATTTTGGTAAGAAAAAACTTATCAACTTATTGTTGCCGTTTGAATTTTTATAAAGAACGTTTAAAATAGTTAGTTAAATTGTCAACCATATGTAATTATTGGATTCAACGCAATGCATTGATCACCCCAGAACAATATAATATTATCAGTACGATATAAAATTCAATATATTACCACTCGTATAAATTTAAGTACTCATATAAAGTTTTTTTACAAATATACAATTAGTAGTAGGTGTTCACTTGATATAATAAGTCACAAGTTTTGGTAATTGTGTTAGCTGAAGAAGATGTATACTCAGATATACAATTGAATTCTTTCAATTATTTATTACGTCCAACATAATATTTATTTACATACGGTATAAATATAATGGATAATTCAACGCTTCATATTCATTATAAAACATTAATATTAATTATCAAAAAGTCTTGATTCAGGCATTTGCAATATAGGCCAATTGTATGCAAACTATTTTTGCGCTTAATATAAGTATGCCAAACTACGCCCTTACATGCCAATATTCTTTTACGCCCGATCACTTCGCTCGTGCAGTTTCCAGTTGGCGACATCCAGGTCTTCGGACTCCTCGACTTACGGGCAACGCAACACGCTTCCTGACGCTGGGCAACGCAGCACCACCCACGATCTTAATGCCAAAAACGTGAGCAATATGTTCCTGCCCACTCACCCTCCCAACCCGTGAACCTACATCAAGTAAACTTGTTCCACAGTAGATGCCATTGTGCATTGTGGTAGTCATTGTGTAGGTGTTTGGATGTGAATAAACTCTTGCTTTAGAGCATAATTCTTATTAGTACATCGAATAAATTGCATTTGCCAATTGTTTCAAATAGACTACTTAGTTAAGGTTAATACATCTGCTTACATTCTCAATGGCTCTTTTCTTGGCCCACGGATAACATTCGATCACGAAGTCCATACTCGGTTCACGTCAAGTACTCTGTGAAGATCGCAACGTAACGTGCATCGCTCCCTCGTGCCGGTATGCATTCTTGGCACGTCTGCAACAGATTCGAACCGCGTACCCAGCCTGACTTTCACATTACAGTAACCACTGGCGTAAACAACATAAGTGATCCAACCAAACAGTTAAAATCTTCCTCATTCTACTACAATGCAAATTGTGATGGTAAATAAAATTAGTGATGCTACAACGCCACATACTTTCTCGTATTACCGTTAAACAATATAATACTAGTTAGTCACTCGAAAATTCATTAACACACAAAAATAGTTTTCAGGGTGGAGATTCAAACCCAGACACGTACTATGCGCAAAAAACTAATTAACCCACCAGACCACCTCCCTGATTTCGTGCAAACAACGCTCCCATCGTCTCTTTATAAAGAAGTAGAATTTTTGCAATTATTGAAATATTAGAGGTTTTAATGAAAATTATAAATATTGTGGCGTCTTTGCCGGGGCAATAAATCACAGACGGGAACGGTTTGTAATTTATTGAGTATTTATTTGAAAAAATGCTCCAACACCTGAATACTATGTACAATAATTACAATAAACAATATTGACCCGTTACGAGAAGAAATGTTCCTGATTACCACCACCGCTGGCCTGATAATTAGATATCATATTCGGTGTGATGCACCAGTAGCCTACGTGAGCATACAGGCGAGTATGCCGCACCTCCCGCCTCGACGTAGCACGCCGGCTTCAGTTCCCTGCCTCAGTAGCCTATGCATTAAAATGCAGCGCCGCGCGCAACCCACACGACTTCCTACCGACGCGCCCGAGAATCAGAAGAAGGAGTTTAGGTCCGGGGTCCGTTTATATTACCTTCTGGGCCTGCTGAAGGAACTGCGTCATCTCGCTGTTTCCGCCGACGCGTTTCCGCAGATAGCCTGTCTACGGGGTTCCCAAGTTTGCCGCAAGTTGTCTACGGGGTTCACAAGTAGCCACCCGGCACGGCACCCCTTCCCTTCCGCTTCCTAGGTTTGCCATTGTTCAGCCCGTCGTCTCTTCCCGCCAGCGCTGTCCATGAGTATGAAATACGGCTGATATTTGGTACATTTGTACAAGGTGACTGATATGACGCCACAATATGGCATTTACAAGGCGAACATTGATCTATTCGGATAAAAAGAGAAAATAAAACATTTGAATTCATTTGGGGGAACATTCTGTTCAGTTCTTTTATTGCAAAAATTTCACTCAACTTCACGCGAGAATTACTCTAATTTTCACAACAATGTGCATACATACATGACATATTTAAAATCTACAATTGAAGAACAGATTTCACTAAGAAAAAAATTTTCAATGATAGTGGAGGATTCTAAAAACTTCTAAACATTTTAAGATAATGTTTGTTTAGACTTCGCTTCATAGTTGTTACCCGATTTTATATATTCATTGAATGATTTATTCAATGACTTTTCTGATTATCAGTATTTTGTTTATAAAATTTTCCCATCCTAATATTTTCCTCCGAGATATTTACAGCCAGAAACAAACCCGTATCAAGACGGAGAAGGTGAGGCTGGCGATAATTTCAATCTTTAGGAAATAATAGTTTTGGTTTTCTATTCTTGAACTTCGCTCACTCCTGAACATTCTCTTCCAAGATTTCTGGAGTCTGTTGTTGTTTTTTTCATTATGAATAAATACCCACAGTAATCAAATGAAAATTAGATAAACATTTTTAATGTAAACCGATTACGTTAATATCATGCAAAGAGAAATAAAGAGAGCACCCAGAATACAAATTCACTATTCATAAGTATATTTCATTGGAGTATGTTATAGTTGATTTGCCAAAGTGTTAAGCGTTTCTGGGGAAAAGAAAATGCAGTGCATTAATTTTTTATCTAGATATATTATTTATTTCAGTACATTTCAATATTTTTAGAGAAACGGGATACATATTTGCCAACTGATCACTAAATATGGAAAATTACTGGCAGAAAAGTCACTAAATTTCAAAACGAATGATTGAAAATCTTCGGAAACGAGCAATAGAGATTTGTTTGGACACTTAAATCCTTTTAGCTCTGGCCGTGCTGTAGAAACGAATGTCTTCCGTGATAAAAAAATTTGCCCCGTCCCCGCATTGTGTCCAGAAGACCTACGAGTACATAAATTCGGCGATGTCACATTTTTTTGCATCTCGGAAAAATACAGTGGCGTTTGCACTGTGGTCCGTTCTCGCCGCTGAGCCAACATTTGGACGTCGTGAAAACTAATTCTCTCATCTCGTGAAAAGATCGTTCCTCGTCCTACCAGACGCTTTTGCCTTGTCTCCAGTAGCTCTGTCTACTCTTGCGGAGACTTTGTGATACAGCGCTATTCATCCAACGCGTCAGACTTGTGTTTTCAAGAAAATCCATACCTGAAAATTTTTAACGCGAATATTCGTTATATAACAAACGTTCATTACATAATGAAATAACATAGCTGAAAATTGTTGGTACCGACTACCGTGTAATATAATCTGGACAGTATTAAGGAATATAAAATATTGCGGGCAACTTTCTCGTGTTTCATGAACATTTTCCACTTTTTCATGGTGTGTTTGCCAAAAAGCAAATGACTAGCCTATCAATTACAGAACGCTCAATTTAATATTTTACATCAGTCTCTCATCAAAGTCTCTTCTCTATTTACTATTCAGGGTTAGAAAGATTTAACTGTTTCTGAGCTAAAAGAATACCAACTTTCTAGCACATGCAACTACATACAGTTCTTCGCATGAGCATAATTAAGACTGTTTTGATTATGTGTATAGTTGGCAATTAGCTTAAAGGGGGGATATACTCAAATTTATCAAATGTTTATTTAGCTCATATGAACATTACAAGGCTTTTCTCGCACATGAACTTAATGTTTATTTTTAATTATGGACCTTCCAAATCACTGAAAAAATAGATTATGATGTTAAAGAATATAATTCATGGGTTTTAGCATGGTCTAGGAGACCCAAAAGGACTAGTAGTGAAATTGTCTTCTTTTCAAATGCAGCTTCAATGTACTCTTCCGCATGATAACTACAATTCCTGTGAATGTTTTATAGCTAAATAATATAAGAAATAATATTCGAAGAAAGGCCGCCAATTCAGTCACGTTCCATCTCGTGCTTGAGATGCGGAACGACTTAAGTATTCCTTCTTTTTCTTTTCTATCTCTCAGCTATACCGCACACTTTCTTGTGGTTTGTTTTCATCTTTATTTGAATGCCGGAAAGCCATAGACAGTCTACATTGTCGTTCATTTTTCCAACAGATTTGCAAGCTGCGTATTGTCAGGGGAAGATGAGAAGTTCTCTCATAGTACTACACGCACATTTTCAAATCGTCGTGTATCCTTGAAAGGGTGAAATACATATTACACGAATTGCTGGAGCGATAATGCTACCCGAAAAATCAGTAGAAGCTCCTACGAAACACATGGAGCGAGCAATTCTAAAGAAACAAGGGCAAAAAATTTCCATTCCTGACGCGATAACGATCATCATCATTTTCTTCTTCTCCTCCGCATTCTTTAGCTTCATCTTGACCTGCTTCAAATCAAAAGTAGTCTCGTTATCTCCAATGATGCTGATGGTATTGTAACATTTTTTACTGGTGAATTAAAACAGACAGGTAATATTTTAACAATACTTTTTCATGATGTACTAAAAATACTCGATTTATTAACAGAAATGTTGCACAGTCCTTGTGTTCTTCACTTGTTTATTTCCTTACACACGACTCACTTCTCTTGATTATTTATTTACACTGTTCACTTCTAATTATTTATTTACACTGTTCACTTCTAATTATTTATTTACACCATTCACTTCTGATTATTTATTTACTCTGTTCACTTTTTCTACACCATCACACAGTCCGATGCACCTACCATTATCCGACGCACAGTCCACAATCTTCTGCGCCGCTGTTCACCCACTGCACCACTGTTCACCGCAGTGCACACTTGACAGCTCAGCTTCCACTTCAGACAGACTGCTTGCTCCCTGACTGACTGAATGTTTACTGCCAGCGGCCGCCGGCAGCGGCGAATTTATACCTGGCCGGCGCCCGCCTCGAGCCATCCGGACTTTGCACCATAGTTTTACGCGACTCGCGACTAACCCGGTACCGTCCGGTTCAGAGGGGAAGGAGGCACCGGCAGATGACGCAATCTGCGCAGCGAATCCCGGCAGATGAAATATTCGTTACAGTATTCTTGATCACTGAATGTTTTCAATTTTTTACATTCATCACATTTTTCGTTGTTTTCATGTTTAAACAAAGTTTACTGAGCAATATTTGTTACATTGTACCTAAAAATGTATTTTTTGAGATAATTTTCTGTGAATTAATCTTTGATCTCAGATTTATTTTGTTTGGAGGATCAGAAGTAGTTATTTACTAATTTTGGTCATATACTAAATCCAACATTTTTACAAGTAACTTAAAATTCTAACGCAGAAAAGTACTTAACAAGTACTATAATTAGAATAAACTACTGACCAGCAGCAACAAAATGCTGCTGAACAAAGCCCCACGAAAATATTTTCCAAAAATTAGCCTAAAGAACACATGTAACAACACTGCAACGAATTAAACACAACATAATGTGATCAAATACGTCTTTACAAATGCAAAAACATAGAACAACATAAATGAATACAATGTACAACAGGCCTTTACATGTCAAAACTATCAAAATAGCTGCTGTCCCACGGTAACACGTAATAATTCCCCTCCCTACCTAGAGGGAATGAGGGATTATAACTTCATTTTACCCTGCCTTTCTACTACATCGTGGGATGCGGGAATGAGGTGGTATTGGTTCGGAGTTCTGGGCGTAAAGAGCAATTCTTGCCGGAGCTCCAAAGGCGCCCTACAACTGCGCTTACAAAAGCGCTGAGTCCGAAGGCGCCGCGCATCCTGCGACACCGGCCGTGAGGCGAACAGCGAAGCGCATCGGTCCCATCTACGGAAAGGTCCGAAGCGCGTCGCCGTTCCCTTCTGCACGCTGCCTCACGACACGCTTACTACTTTTTGCGAGCGAACGGAGGCAACCGAACACGAGGGACAAAACACACCATTGGCCGAGGGGCGCGCGGGGAACGCGACGCCGCGCCCCACCTGCCGCGCCTCCCAATGGGCCCGAGCGCCACGGACAGTGCTTTCTAGTTTGTAGTGCAGTGAAGTGAAGTGAAAAGAATGGGATGAATGAATGAAAGGAATGAATGGCTACGTATATAATGAAACAAGTATGAATCATGTGTGAATGTAGAGTACACATGTTTAATGATAACAATTCTTTAGTAATTAATAAAACCCCATCTTAGTGTAAGTTACGAATGCCAAAATTGCAATTAGTTTAACTTTAGGTTTAGAATATTAAAATTAGCTGTAAGACAAAGCCCCTCCTCTACCTGCTTAAGCCGCAAAGCAGCAGCTTATTTGTACAAATTAAAAGTAAATAAATTCCCCTTCTCCACAGAGTTATTGTAGAGGGGAGAAAAGAAAAGAAAATATGGTATTGCATGCGTTATTAAGAAGAGAAATATTCTTCATTTGATTCGTATAATCTTGTAATATTACATGAATGTCCTACGTTCACACAGCCAATACACGACTCGCACAGCATCAAAAACAAAAAAAAAAAAATAATACTATGAAGATTGCAAGGTACGGGGTCAACGTCCAGTCCACCAGTCAGTTTTCCTTAGCCGAGGTGTGCAGGTACGGGCAATCCCTTCAGCCCCGCCTCGGCGACTATGGTGGCAGTGGCCGCAGCCAGCAGTGGCCGGAGACGGCGGCCTTAAGCTCCTGGCTCGCTGGGGCGGCGGGCGGCAGGTCACTCGCGAGCCGCGAACATCAGACACTGGCGAACGACGACCAAGTAATCACCCTATTGTCATGCGACCGAGCCGATGGTAATGCTAAAAGCGGCACATAAACGTCTGCGTAGTGCTGCTGCGTGATGTAGCGGTGGCAACGAGAATGATTAAGTGCGGGTCTTGCACTCCGCGACTGCGGCAGATGCGCGCTCTCCTTCGAGAGCCTGAGTGGCAGTTTGGACCTTATTCGGCCGAAATGTTTTTCTGAAAGAATTTAACCTGCTACAAAATGACACCATTGATCCTGTGTCACCTACGCATTCACCGACGAGGTAGCCCACTATTCTTTGTACTTGAACGAATGGTGTGGAAGTGGGGCTTGTTCTCACCCAATCTAATTTCGGCCCATGGCGTGTAATGGTGACTTGTGTGGTTATATAGTATCTATCCCAATGTTTATTTCTGTGGAAGGCAAGAAAAGGGAGTTAACTGAAAAAGAAAAGAGAAATGAGTAATGTAGTAATTGGTCATACATTTACCTGCAGAAAGGATTTAACAGGGATACTAAGGTTGCCCATCTGTATACTAAATTTCACTCCTCGTGTAAAAAGTTGACGAAAAGTGACTTAACTCCCTTTTTCTGTCCACTAGAAAATTGTTAATGCCATTTTAGTATTGAATTTTACTTTTCATTCCATTTCATCGAGTCGTTTTTAATTAGTCAGCAATTACTCGTGGGAAACATTTTTCTGCCATTAGTAGATGATTTACAGCATTTATTGACAATGATTAATGTTCAGATGAAAAAATATAAATCGAAATTTCATACTCTGCTTGAACCTGTTTATACATTTATGACGAAATTACGTTCTATGCGATGAAATAACGAACGTGGCAAACACCATTAGATTCAATCCTAGTTAATCGCTTTTTTTCACTGCAGCAACAGTGTACTAGCATGCAGCGTGTCCAGGAAACAGAAAAAGATGCTACATGCCTTGTTATCTTCCTGCAGTTTCACACAAATTTTATTTTTTCAACTAAATTATTAGATTAGCAAGTTACATGAACTTACACTTTTAAAAAATATATTAATAAATGAAATATGTATATTTCTATATTTCTAAATATGTATATTCATTCTTTCATTCAAAGAATGAAATATGTATATTCAAAAATATAATTGTAAGAGGAGTGCAACAAACTTCTAAGTTTTCGAGTATTCGAAAATTCAGTAGTTTTAGTAAAGCAAATACGACATGCATGAATTTTATGATCTATTTTGTTCAATTCGAGTAAAAAAGACAATAATTGGAGCCTTTAAAAAGTTTGAAAATTACTAAGAGGATTATGTAAAATATACTAAAAATTCTATGATCCGTTTCAAATTCGCAAGGCCATGTATTGGGTCTAGATAGGGGGACATCCATTGAGGAAAACCATGAGAACGGTTAAGTGCAAATGTCATGTATGAAAGGATGAATGCACGGAGTGACAGAACGACCGGCCAGATAGACCAACCGATCCACCGACCAGACAGACCGACCGATCAGACCGACGAAGCCCAGCAGACAGACGAATACCACCAGACAGACGAATACCACCAGACAGACGAATACCACCAGACAGACGAATTCCACCAGACAGACGAGCCGACGAGACAAACACGCCGACCAGACAGGCAAGCCGACCAGACAGACAAGCCGACCAGACAGACAAGCCGACCAGACAGACAAGCCGACCAGACAGTCCGACCGGCCGACCAGACGGAGAGACATGACCCGGGAGACGTGTAAAAAACAACACGTTTTTAATATCAAGGACCAACAAGACTTATATTTTGACTCAACGTACATAAGAAAGTAGTGGAGGAATAAAATTCTGCCTTGCCTGAAACAGGAGCACACGAATTGTGATTTCGTTCAAACATCACCACTTTTCATTTTAGCTTTACATTACTTTCTTTATACTGAACAATTAAGAAATGGAGTGTGGAGAAAAAATTGAAACTAGTGCTCCACCAGTAACAGTGAAAAAAAATGTTCGCTGTCATACCCATATTTTCAAATCGGTGCCCAAATGACAGGATGTAAAGGCGACGGCGGATGGCGGCTCGGCTAGCAGGCAGGGGCAGTGAGACGGGAGGCGCGCGGGATGGGGGCGTGAGCTAGCGGCGGCTAGCGGTCAGCCGCGCCATAAAGCCAGCCACCTCCTCAAGGCCTCGTGCGGTTTGCGGTCGCCGCGCTCCGCAGAACAAATGCCGATCGCAGCCGCCTCCAAATTACCAGGCCGCGCGGCGAGGAGCGGCAAGAGGCGAGCCAGCGAGCGAAAGCGGCGGCGGAGGCGGAGGCGGCACGTAGCGTCCGCACGGGCACAGATTTATGGCGTAGAGCAGACATTCACGGTTTCTTATCGACCCCCAGGGGGTGGATGAAGTTTTGAAGGTGATCAATGACGATCTATGGATCCATTGGGGGTCTATAGCCGATAACGAACAGGCGAGTAATAGGTATATTCAAGATGCCATTGATTACAAAACAAATTAAGTGAACTCGATAATTAATTATTTTCCTCTATACAGCAACAAAACAATAACAAATTATAAATTCGCTCCTCTTATTTCGGATTCGTCGTTCACCTCTGGGGTGAGGGGCGTAGCAACTGATGCACCGCACAGATCTACGGAAATTAAGAGGCCCTTAACAATAACCACCTCGTACGGTTATCGGCAAAGAATAAAATAAATTGCACTTCAGGCTTATTTTCTCCTTTAATTCAGCCATATTATTATACCCATCACATTTAAAACTCTTGATTTCCTGTTTACTGCAGATAGAGGTTCCAATTCTGTTTTCTGTAGCAGGGCATCCCAGAACCTGGCTACGCAACTGCTCAGGAAGTTTAGAAAACGTAATACATTCTAACGACGTATTGACAACAATGTTCTCTCGCGGACGAAAACACTCCTAACAAAACGCACTGAAGAAATATTAGAGCCAGGGAAAATTGCTCAACATTCTGTAACCAATACAGAACAACGAAGATTAGAAACTCAGGTATTCAAAAGCGGATGAGTTTTAGATTATTGTAAATCTAGATTTGTATCAAAATATTGGGGCATAACATTATCATTAAGATATTCATCTACAATTCTGTGCGTTATGATCATGTTTTATATGTTATGAAGAATAACGTAAGGGGGTTGATGGAGACAATATTTTTTTAAAGGGGTCGATGGACGAAAAGGTTTGAATGTAGGCTCAGAATATTTTAGAGCATTCAGCTATGAAATAAAACAGCAAATACAATGTAATTATATATGTTTTACAATATCTCTATTATATTTGCTATTAAAGAGACTCATTTTTGCAGACAAATTCAAAATTCGAACACAAAAAATACTATTAATAATATCACCTGAAAATTATTAGCATGTTTTAATGCATTATAACAAAACGTGTTTATTCATAAAAACTTTCGTTACACAACATTATATTACTATGTAATGTGTAAGTACATGCATCCATTTGTAAATACGAAACGGCAGAACGTATGAGTAACTTGAATGTACACCTGGCAAATGTCCATTAAACTATAATGAAAATTAGACATATCTCTGGCCAATTAGATTTTTCTTCACTTTCTATGAAGCTCATCTACATTCAGACACATCACCTTCAAATAAAACTCTCAACTCTCAACACGCGAAATAGTTATTCCCTACGAGTGAAGAAAATTCTAGCATGGAAAAAAACTATAAAGCTTCGAAGAAAATTCGATGATGGGGATATGTCGCTCAAGGACATTAAAATACATCCACTAATTTAAAATTAATCTACAAACGTAATTGAGACTAATCAGCGCATGCGACTTTGATACCCAACAAATGATATACTTATATAAAATAAAGTTATGCCTGAAGAGGCATTAAGAAATGCCTATCACACTTTGCCTATCTTTAGTTGACGCACACGTGTAATCCCCTGCTTTTACAAAACAGCAAAAGAGCGCGGTGTTTACTGCATTCCAAAATTTCCCTGGATAAATTTTAAATCCAAAGTGCCCCTGATCTAAAACCCTTTGACTTCGTTAATATCAAACGGAAAACAGGACATCTAAACATAGGAACGGATGGCATTGCAGCTGGATTTAAAGAGCATATTTACAATGTGACGTCTCTTCATTAATTTTTGTTTTGCAGTAACACATGTCTATATATTCTTACAAGCTCTTCCATTAGGCTGTCAAATATTATGTTAAAAATTGCGTTTCTCCTACGTTAAACGACATCTGAAAACAATTTAATAATATCTTAATCATTCAAGTTGAATGCGAATACTTTTCCTTGCTGAAAAATTGTTTCATGGATGTGTGTAACTTTGAAAACATGCTCTGCAATTCCTCAAATGAATCTTGGCAATAAAGGATGTACTACACTGTAGGAGGTATAAAAAACTAAAATACTCGTGAATTCCCACGTCTGTTAGGTCTTAAGTCAGCAAACGCATGTTCCCTTGCCAACTACAAGGATCATTGTTCGCAAATCCTCCCCGCATTTTGTGGCATTGCCGGAAGAAACGTGTTTACAATCCATCGGGCTTATTCTCAAAATTGTCATTCATTATCCAACTCGTCATTTATTCTCCACCTGCCGTTCTCAACGAAAATACTGTCTTTGAAGAAAGTGGTGTTTCGAGGCAGTCTTCGATGTGCGTACTGCCTCCTTGCGATGCTTCGTGCCTGCAGTCACGTGCCAGCGAAACCGGTTTCCGACCCCGCGAGACACGTGGCGACGGCGGCGATGGCCGCGGGGAGGTGGTGGTGGTGGTGCTGGTGGTTTCGACGGCGGAGATGGCCTCCGGAAGGGAAGGCAAAGGTCGTGGTAAGGGGCGGAAGCAAAGGGATTTACGTGCAACAGGGATAGTGATGAATCCAGGGGTGAAGTTGATGGAGCCCTCACCGCGGAAGTGCTCCGGAGGAATAAGCTGAAGAGGACGGATTGATTGACGTTTCACGACACGTCAAGTATTACAGTCATTAGTTTCGCTAATAGAGTGATTGTCGTATCGCGGGATGTGACGGTGATTCCTTCCTGGAGGGCGAAACCCGGATCCGACCTACACGTCGGCTTGCGGGGATTTCCCCGCAACGCCCCAGCCAGGACAAGCTCTAAGCTGTCGGTTTGTCTCTTCTCATGAATGCTAGTGAACGACATGTAAGAGTGTGTGTAAATATAATAGGACAAGGAAGAGAAAGGAAAGACGCGTGCGCTACGAGGGGCCTGGCGTAAGACAGTTCTCCGGCATTCGTCTGCTATTAACGGAAAACTCAGATTAGCCGACCACAAGAATTCTTAGAGCAGGCAGCGGTTTAGTTTCACCCAGTTAAATACTGTATCTGGTGTCGAAAATCCACCACAGTCGGAGTGGCACTCCAGAACCTCCTAGTCAGAGCCGCTCCAGAGACGACGGCAATGCTCGTTTGCGGAGGTGTTAATTGCAAGGAGGGGAACGAGGGCCACGAGTATTGGTGAGACTAGGATAGAGTGAGATGGATCTAGCACAGTCGCAGGCGGTGGCACGGGCATGTGCGGAGGCGGAGATAGTTTGCGAAGGGAGACGCCGAGACCAAATGGGTGGCGGGATTCAGGGAGCAAGAAGCGGAGGCGTGGACGGTGACAAAAGCGGAAGGGGAAGCGGAGGGCGTGCGAGGACGAGGACGTTGGTACGCTAAGAGGCGGGAGCGGAGGCGGCAGCGGAGGCGGGAGCGGTGGCGGGAGCGGAGGCGGGAGCGGGACGCGACTAAGTGGGGGAGGGGAAGATACAGAACAACGGGTGCAGGCTTGAACGAGGCTCAGCAGGGCTGAGTGGGTGGGCGGAGCGAAGTAGGAGGGGACGCGGCGGAGTGCGATGTGACGGGCTGGGCCGGGGCGTGACGGGGAGGCAGTGGGAGCTGTGTGACGGAGGCGTTCGAATAATCCCCTCGGCGACGCACTGGCCGGAAATTACCGGCCATCATCGCGAGGCGCGAGTAGCGCCGGGCCGGACCGGGGCGGTGCAGGGAGCGGCGGAGGAGGAGCGCGACAGTCGAACAGCCCCGCCGGCACGGACGAGTGCCGACGCCGGCGGGGCCGGGCGGGTGCCGGGCGGGGGGGCCGGGCGGCCGGGGCGGAGGCCGCCGAGTGCAGGCCGGCGGAGCCGGGCAGGCCGGGCGGCCGGCGGGCCGGGCGGGGCCGGCGGGCCGCGGCGGGGCCGGGCGGGCCGGCGGACGGGGGCCGGGCAGGGGGCGGCGGGGCCGGGCGGGCCGGGCGGGGCCGGGCGGCGGGCAGGGGCCGGGCGGCCGGGCGGGGCCGTGCGGCCGGAGCGGGCCGGCGGGGGCGGCGGGG
This sequence comes from Gryllus bimaculatus, assembly GCA_017312745.1. Classification (NCBI taxonomy): domain Eukaryota; kingdom Metazoa; phylum Arthropoda; class Insecta; order Orthoptera; family Gryllidae; genus Gryllus; species Gryllus bimaculatus. The sequence continues at coordinate 926,527 of BOPP01000229.1, read as the reverse complement.
CCGGCGGGCCGGCGGGCCGCGACGGCCGGCGGTGGCGGCGGGCCGCGGGGCCGGGCGCCGGGCGGCCGCGCGGGGGCCGGCGGGCCGTGGCGGGGCCGGGCGGGGCGCGGGCCGGGCGGAGCCGGCCGGCCGGCGGGCCGGGCCGGGGCCGGGCGGGGCCGGGCGGAGCGGGCGCGGGCCGGGCGGGGCGGGCGGGGCCGGGCGGGCCGGGCGGGCCGCGCGGGGCCGGGCGGCGGCGCGCGAGGCCGGCGGGCGCCGGGCGGGCCGGGCGCGCGCCGGGCGGGCCGCGGCGGGCCGGGCGGGCGGGCGGACGGCGGGGCCGGCGGGCCGGGGCGGGGCCGGGCGGGGCCGGCGGGCCGGCGGGGCCGCGGGCCGGCGGGGCCGGCGGCCGGGCGCGTGCGGAATGAAGGTGCCGCCCGGCAAGACCAAGAAGCAAAGCGTCGCGACCCCGCAGAGGCTCGGGAAGCAGGGCGGCACGACGCAAGCGCGAGCAAGGGCAACAGCTTGTGCCCGCCGGCGAAGCGGTGGAACAGAAGCGCGAGCATTGGCAACCGAGAAGACACGAGCGACGCGACGCCAGGCGGAAGTTCCGAAGTGAGTTGAAACAAACGTTAGTAGGGTTGTAGATGATGGGAGTCACTTTCGAAGCTGACACCGTTGAAAGCGGGAAGCGAGTCTCGTGTTACAAAAATTTAAGAGATTGAAGATTAGGTTCGGCGAATTTGCTACTCAAAATTCTGTAGATATTGATACCTTCGTTATTTACAATTAGAATCATGGACCGAAAGGTAGTTAAAATGCTAAAAGTTCGCTTCTTGTTGTGCAACACATGTATTATGCATATTAATACAAATTAATCTTGGTCTTCCACTCACATTTCCACAAGATTTCAGATGGCGCGTACCACAAACTGCGGTCACGACAGCGTTTTCTAGTCTAAGAAGAGACATTTGGTATTTTCGAATTCACAACACATTGCCATTGAGGTCACATGACGATATGGCAAGACGAATTTAGTCTAAACAAACTCTATAGTGCACTACCGTCAGAAACATCATGATTTAAAGTGTTTAAGTATCCCTCCGACTATCGATATGTTATTACCTGTTTATATAGTTGATGTCTTTCGAGTAATTCTTGCTATACCATTCCTAGTATGTACTAGACGTATGCTTTAAAACGTGATAGCTACAACGAATGCTATGACATTGTTACTCCGGGGAAAAATTAGAGCTAGATCTCTCGCGTCTGAAAAGTATGAGTGAAGTCAGCTGTTTTTGTTGCCCCGAAAACTCACCAATACAGGAAGGCAATGGAATATTTGTATCTATGAGA
>BOPP01000229.1:877493-895391 GCA_017312745.1 Gryllus bimaculatus | reverse complement strand
ACCCCCCATTTCCCCACCCCCGCTCAAGAACCCCCCATTCTCAACTCCCGCTTTCCTCCACTCCCATCAGGCTTCATACGTTTGAAACACAGATTGTCCTCTGATGTTCTACGTCCTCTTGTACCTCCGCCACTTTCGTCGTCTCTCCGTTTCCTTTTGGTTCTTTCCTGGTTTCTTTTCTTCACACCGGCTGCGATTGTCCAGCGGTAACCCCGTTGACTCTGCAGGGTAATCGATGCAGATATCATATTGTTCGAGTCCCAGCTGTGGCGGATTTTGTACATTAGCTGCATAACTAGGTCCAAATTAGCTACTGCCTGGAGGACAATTCTAGTGACTGGCTACTTTGATCGGTAGTTTTCCGACGTTCCTCGGATCAATACCAGGTGAATGTCGGTGCAGTATCTAACAATACACCACAGACCTAGTATGATTTTTCCTTCTTCATACTTGTACCCACCCCTCCCTTTACCTTTACACACACACAGATTCGTATTTGCACCCCACTACTACACATGTGCATTACGCATTAGGACACGCTCTTTCCACGACTTTTGTCTTTCTTGCTTGAATGTCTGTCTGCAAGTTATGTCACTAATTATTTTTCCAACTGTAATTACATAGTTCTCCTAGTTGACTTTGTCACAAAGGCAGCTTTACCAATACTCTCACTTCTACAGGTAGTATTCTATAGTAATACGAGTAAATATGTTTCGTTCCGTAATAGAATTGGTTTATACGAAAGACACACAGAGCTTCGTTTTGTACATACATATGTAAATAACAACTCCCCAAAATATTTGCATCTAAACCATCTCTTCCTCTGATTTTGTTCGCACTCCTCTGCCTGAATGCATCACTCGTTCTTGTAATTCCACTTCTATCTCGATTCCCTCCTTTCGTCTAGCTAAACTCTCTGATTTTACCTTGCTTCTTGCTCTGATCCATTCCAATTTATTACATCTTCCGTTTCCACGCAATTTTGTTTATCCCCATCCCCCGCGCCTGCCCTTTTCCCGTCAAAATTCTGCTTTCACTTGCCGATATTTCAACAGAATCGCTGCTCCTGTCACCAACTCCACCGCAAACCCCATCCACTTCCAATGCGGCCCAACTCGAGTCGACGCTTCGCCACCGCCGAACTCAATATTCATTTGTTTCAGCAGGCAACCTTCCCCGCGCCCGTCCCCGCGTCAGCGCCCGCTCCGCCGCCCTTCCCCCCTCCCGTTCACCCTTCGCTTCTCCGCATCCTGAAAAATAATGAATATGCAATGCTACACTAACCTCAATATGAAACGTGACGCCACTACGCTACGTGGAGGCCAACAATCGCCGCGCGCCCACGTACGTAACAGGGGCGGAGAGCAGGGGGCCGTAGGCAAGAGGGGCGAAAAAGGAACATGAATACACAATTTTCTTAACTCAGGCTCGCTTTAAGTAAACGCCGTCGGGGGAACGTGCGTTGGGAGACGGCAAGGGCCCTCGTCGGCGCCGACGCGCCCCGGTCGCCGTTTGCTGCGACGGGAAATAAAGTTGCAAATCGAACGGCGTTAACGACGCGGCGCCGCGCCGCCATTACTGCGTTACAGCGCTGGAAACTGCTCATTGAAACCGGGGCCCCTGCGCCACGCTGTCGCCACGCCGAGGCAGGGGCGGGGGCGGAGGCGCGCTGATGGCGTTTAGCCCAGGGGTGCCAAAGGAAAACGCAGGGCCACACGTGGCGAGTTCATTTCATTATAATCATTTCGCGTCCAAAATACATTAAAAATTGTGTGTAAGAAAGAATTATTATATGCGATTGTTTCCTTGAGCTCGAGAATCCCTACCGCGTCATTTTACTATGCAGTTGTTCTGGGTTAACAAGAATACAATATTGTCCTGTCTTTACTCATAAATTTACTAAGAACTTACCAAAATGTGCGCGTGGTGAATCTATATTTATGCTTAAAATTAAAGCAGGGACCATTTCAGCATTTCGTCAATAGTTGAAGACTACCTGAATGAAAAGCTACCTGCATGAAAAGCTACCTGCATGAAAAGCTACCTGCATGAAAAGCTACCTGCATGAAAAGCTACTTGCATGAAAAGCTACCTGCATGAAAAGCTACCTGCATGAAAAGCTACCTGGATGAAAAGCTACCTGGATGAAATAGAGGTCTTTGTCCCTGAAGCTGAATTCTTTAGAATTAAACAGTACAAGTGGTCATTTATGACATTATTAAAATAAATACAATCGTGTTTTGATTGTAAATATAGACCCTGTTACCTGGGATTCCCGACAGGCGTCTAACATGCTCATAACACACGTTAAAAGGGCGTCGCGTGGAGTAGTTCTCATACTGCTGGCCAAGACCAGGGTTCAGATCCCGATCGACCCATGCGGAATATTTGGTGGAATGTGGGTTCCCGGCAAGTTTCTTTGCTTTATCGTTTACTTCATTTCTTTATAATTACATAATCATCAAAATGATTCATCCATTCCAAGAATGTACGTTTGTTTCCTTTACAAGAATGCTCTGACGCTATAATACAGAACACACACAAAAGAATATGAGTCATCGAGAGCACAAGTGGCCTAACTGACTCCGGTCGCGAGAGAACGAATGTTGTTTCTCTGTGTTTGTGTGTGGGTGCGTGGGTGCGCGGTTTTGAACCTCACACCTCCAGGGTTGGATTAAAAAAAAACGTCTGTGTAGTTTTTGCGATTCGAGAGAAAGGAAAGGTGATTCATTAAAAACGGAGGAACATTATTAATTAGTGTGCTCATCGTTCATGTGAATACTATTCCATACAGAATCGCAGTATGAGCATTTATTTATTTTTTTCATACATTGAAAACAAAAAGAAATGCTGAAAAAATGTTGGTTGAGGTGGAGGAATTAAACTTATTCGGGCTTGTAACATATAAATATGGATTTGACAAATTATGTAACAAAGGGGTGGGACTTAACAGATTGTGAAAGTATGATATTCGACTTCGCCGGTTTTGAAAATCATACTTTCAATTGTATAATGCTTCACAATATTATTTTTTATTCCAAATTGTTTTCAATTTTTCCAATGAGATAAATGTATATTAATTATTTAGGCAGGATTCATTATGTTTCGAAACGATTCCCTCGACTAATGCTTGCTTGAACTCTTGTTTCTGCTTATTTCAAAATTACGACTGTGAACGTAGTTGAGAAAATGCGTGGTTCAGCGTTGCCCGCTTCAAAATTGTTAGTTTGTACATCTCGGTTCTGAACCTTCCCTTCTCTTTTTAGACATAAAATGAACAAAGCAGAGGAAAAACAAAATCGGCAAGTACCCATGCATTGCCCACACGCGATCACACCCATCCGTAGAATTACATATAATCGACTCATCACATCGACACACAATAAAGCTGTTCAGATTCAAATTTACTTTACAATTATTGGAATTATAATGATTATTCCTAGTTTAAGTGGCTTTGTCAAGCGGCATATTTTCTCGCCAAATTTCCATTGAGTGGTAATTTCTGGGTTTGGTTTCCGCGCAACACGCAAACATTTCTGATGTTTTTGCTATTACGTTAGTTTATTACGTTTCGTTTCCATTGTGTGTTCCAATGCCTTTTTTATGGAACCAGATTTTATTAGCTTAATAGTTCATACTTCCATAAAAAGGTCCCTAGAATCACTGTTGAGCTATACCGAGAAACAAATGGGTTGGTCACGTTATTACTAATATTGGAAATCAGAACAATAATTAAGTAACTCATCCATACCATAACTAGTAATTCAGTTCTGATAAGTCAATAAACGTAGCTGTTATACTTTTATAAAAGTTGCTGAGTGTTAAATTGTTTATGATAATGAAAAATGCAAGTATAAGAAGAAATGCAGTTTCAGGATATATGTAACAGATTTCTAGACTATTTAGAGAGGACTAAAATGGATACATTTTCCTATGAATATATGATGAGAAATTGCAAATAACAGAGTTGCATGCATATATACGTATGGCATTTGCGCCTGTTTTTTACACTCCTGTGTGCACAGATGATCGGCAGGTACATGAAATCCTGACTGCATCAGAACATTGCCTGACACATAATTTAATGAATAACTGCGTTATATGCAATTCCCTATAAGTTATATTGTTATCAGTTGTGCATGCCTCAGACGTATGTAACCTTTGTTCTTGTAATGGCTATTTACGATGTTGCCTTACGTTGTTCTGGTTTCGTGATTTATTTCTATCAGTGAATCAACCTACCTATCTCAGAATAGAGTGGATATTCGAATGTGTCATATACACAAAGCTTGATGCAATTTTAGGGAATTTATTTAAATGCATTATTCAGGGAATGAGAAAAAAACCCTTGGTTAACGACTCATACATTCCAGATATAAACAACAATCAATCCAAAAACATAATGAAAACGTTTTTTTAACGGAAAAAGAAAATACTTTTCCAGTACAAAACATCTCGCTAACTTAACACTTTTTTTAATAGTAAAACGACTGCTCTTTCTAATGGTCGATAAATATTTGACTTTTAGTAACCACTTGAATTTTTTGTCCGAAAAATCAAATTTCATATTGATAAATTTGACACAATATACGACACTAATACATTCGATATTTTGGTGTACGTTCCTTATTAATATTTTTATTCTTAAAACTTAAAACTTAATACTATTTTAACAGTTGACGACAAGTGTGCGGGAATATGTTTTTGCTAAATTATTCAAATTACTGCAATTACTGCATGTACGCTATTATGTACAACGTCGAACATTTCCTGTTCTTGGTAACTGCGTTCATCCCCAAACAACCTATTATTTAGGTGTTTTCAAAACGTTTTTTTTCAAATATCGAAGATATTTGTAATGTTATTACAAACAATTCCAAATGGTCTGTGGAACTGACTAGGGAAAATGTAGCAATATTATTTTAGGCTATTTATGGCTAAAGAAAAACAAACGGCGCTGAGATTAGAAGAATCAGAATTTCAAAGTGTAATTATCAGAAAATCAGAAATGTAATTATCACAGAACACAGTAATGACGAAACTTTAAATTTATTTATTTTAAAGATTTAAAATACATTCCAAATGGATTCAATCAGATCTTGCAAACGAATTCCAAAAAGCAAACTCGACATTAAACAATTGAAACCAATACACAAATTTAAGTGCCACGTAAAACCTTTCTTGCTGCAGAACTGCTTCTATACCATTAGAGACTGCAATGAACATAAGAAACTGACAAAAAATATTTCTTTTAACACGATTTTTAATTATTAGTTAAAATTGGTACTATGAAATTTTGAAAGACCAAATATGTCTGTAACACAATATTTCAGTTTGACAGTCAATGACCCCATCTCGATCAGGTTTTTGTCGTCCAATTTCCCTTGCTCAAATGCTGACATGGCTCCTTGTTATTCTCCTGGACATAAATGTAGCTTCACTGTGCAGACGTTTTGTTGAGTTCTCCTTTTGTTAGTTGTTGTGGGAGTAGCGTCCAGGGTGTTGGTTGTTATTTTGTTAACAATACAACACAATTTAATCTGTAGTTCGTATGCCGATGTATTACTTTGGAAGTTTAAAACCGCGGAAAACTGGGAAGTACAACGCGGGATAGAAAATTTCTAGTTTTTAAATGTTATTAACCACAATTTGTTGTATTTATCATTCAACTAGCTACAGTGAAAGGATGGGGTAAGGATTTTGGAGCTCGAGAAAATTGAGAAAATTATACTCTTCCCACGTACATCACGTAGTTTCTAAACTGTTTTTTCACGAAATGACTCAAAACAAATCTAAACAACGTTATTTGCCTAGGAAGTAAACAGTTCAGTTAGGTGCTTAATTGTGATGCTGAGAAAAACATTCAATTATTTCATGCTTTTAGTCGTCATCCTACCAAGGACGAAGAAACGGAGATGTGAGGAACAATGTTATCTAATAAATTTTTATAATTTCATTTTAATATATTTCTTTAACTCTACCACATATATTCTGTGATAGTCATATTATTGATTGATATTTCCTCCATATTTTAAATAGATTCAGAACTGAATTATCTCTACAGTTGTCTAAAAAGGCGAGAAAGTAAAAATGTATTTTCCTATTCAGACATTATTGCCGAGTGTCCCTTTTCTGTGGTGATTTTATCAATAATTAAAATCATTACACTAATGAAAAACACTTCAAATTTTGTTGCAAAACTTCATGGTTTACAATAACGTATCAGATACAACATGGAGAGTCCTTATGACCATTAATAAAATGAAAGCTCATTCGTGAGGCTTGGTCAATGGATCTAATTATAGAACACTCCGTTGACCAAACTCCCATGAAAAACTACTTCGTAGCAAACACACATATGACGTGACGTTCAAATTACGCGCTTCATACTTCTCTCCCATGTAATCAAAAACTTCCCTTATTTTTCACAACTTTTTTTCGACCAGAACTCGAAGAAACGACCACAGCAATATTGCCTCCAAAACCTTGCGCTCCCTTCTTTTGCCTGGCTGCTACGTGACGACATCCACCTGCCGAAAACGCAGATTCAATTTCCGAAAGAAAGCCACCCAGGTATAGAAATTTCACACCGATTCTCCCATTTCCTCGAATCGTCGCTCCGCTCCGCGCGGTCCCGAGGGGCGAAAGGAACTGTGGGGCGAGGGCGAAGGCGCGGGGGAAGGAGAGGGCGGAAGGAAATTGGGGGGGGGGCGGACGCAAGGGTGCACGGGGGAGAGGCAGTGAAGGGACGCAAGCGGCATAGGCAGGTGTAAACAAGCCACCCGGGAAATTGCAGTGGCGGACAGACGACTGAAAAACCACCGTCGCTCCGTCTACACCCCCCCCCCCTGGGGCTTTCCTGTCGCCGTCGTCGGGCAGCCCCGTCACCGCACGCAGCTGCTTTTCTCAGTTTGCTGCGTGCTTCGCTTCACGTTTGCCTATTTCAGCTCGCTTCTTCCTCAGCTGCCTTCTTCATTTCAATCAGCGTTCTTCAGTCACTTCCTCACTCCCGTTTTCACTCACATGCATCAACTGCTCAGTTAGGTCATCCGTTCTAAATCAGTCTTCTTTTCCACCTTCCATCTCCTAACATATTTCTTGGTTCTGTGTACCTGCATCACTCATTCGCGTTTATTTGAGTCTTACGAAATAAAAAATACAAACAATGATAGAAACAAGCAAATTACACACGGAGATTATTGACAAGGTAAAATACGATATCAGATTCTTAAGAAACTTAGTATTGTGAAACGGGAAAAATTTCGTTAATTTTTCAAACCACTGTCACAACTGTCAACAAGGTGTAAAAATAAATATAATAAATAATGATAATAATAAATACAAATAGATAAATTAATAAATAATAAATAATAAATAATAATAATAAATAATAAATAATAATAATAAATAATAAATAATAAATAATAAATAATAATAATGATAAATAAAGTAAATAAATAATAAATAATAAATAATGAAATAATAATATAAATAATAAATAATAAATAATAAATAATAAATAATAATAATAAAATAATAATAATAAATACATAAATAATAATAATAAATAATAAATAAATAAATAATAAATAAATAAATAATTATAAATAATAACTAATAAATATATAAATAATAAATAATAAATAATAAATAATAAATAGATAAATAATAAATAATAATAATAATATAAATAATCAAATAATAAATAATAAATAATAAATAATAAATAATAAATATTAAATAATAAAATAATAAATACATAACATAATAAATAATAATATATAAATAATAAATAATGGATCTAAATAATAAAAAATACTCGAAAACGTATTGGCGAGTTCACGGCAGGGGCTATGGTCTGTGGAGCGCGTGTGCGGAGGCGGGCGCAGGTCATGTACCACCGCAGGGCCACGACGAGGGGCTCAATCGAGCAGCCGCGCGCATTCATCTCCAGCGATTCTCGTGCTCCTCGGCAGCGCCGCCGACACGTCACTGGCGACGCGGGGCTGCGTCCTCAACCCTGTCCTGCCCGGACCAGTCCACCGCCGCTCTTCCCCCTCCGACACCTTTCACTCTCCGCAGTACTTCGTGTCCGCCCGCTCCGCGCGTGCGGGACAGCCCAGCCTCTGCTTGATGACGCGCCGCGCGGCGGCCCTTGCGTATTGTATTTGCGCCGGCGCGGGGGGACGGCGGCGGGGGGGGCGGCGGGGGCGGCGGCGGGGGCGGCGGCGGGGGCGGGCGCGGCGGGCGGCGGCGCGGGGCCGTGCGGCGGGGGGCGGCGGCGGGGGCGCGCGGCGGGGGCGGGGCGGGGGCGGCGGGGGGCGACGTTGCGGGGCGCGGCGGGGGCGGCGGCGGGGGGGCGGGGGCGGCGCGGGGCGGCGGCGGGGCGGCGGCGGGGGCGCGGCGGCGGGGGGCGCAGGGGGGGCGGGCGGCGGGCGGCGGCGGAGCGGAGGCGCGCTGAGCGGGCGATGAAAGTGATGACGGAGCCGTGTGGAATGGAAATGTAAGTCGTGGAGGGAAAAAAAAGTGGAACGTATGCGTGAGGCGGAAAGGGTGGTGTTTCAGCGGCGGCTCGAGTTGAAGAGAACGCTGTTTATGCCGGCGTACGTGCCGCACAGCGATTGCGGATGTTCAAAGTCCGGAGAAGAAAAATGGGCGAAAGGATTTTACTTACGTCGAAAGGTGGGTTTTGTATTCACCTTCGAAGCATGGATGATGCCTTTACTGTGCAGATGGAAATACGTGCCGTCTACCACTGGGGAAAAACAAAATGTTAGCGAATACAAAATGTCAACCCTACTATCAGCTGTATACTAATTAAATGGATCGATACTATGGGTAGTTCTAAACGTTTGAAAGGAAGTTAACGATGTGGATCTGGTGCAGCAAAGAAGGGGCCCCAAATCAAGAAAAAGACAGTTTCATGAGAAAATGCAAGCGAATAATAGGGAGATTGGAATGACTTAATATTTTTACTAAAATAAATTAGTTAACCTGGTGAAACAGCACACGCAAGATAGGTAGACACACTTTCAAATCATACGCGAAACTGGAATGTTAAAAAAAGTAATGAAGTAGTATTGCCAGAAAAAGTAGTAAAAACAAGGAAGTACGCGGTGACGGTGGTACATGTAACTGTGCGAAAGTGGGTTATCAAAATTTAATATTACACATATTTTTGTTTTTAAATCCACCTCAGAAAAATGTCGAATATACCATTTTACAATCATACAGTTCAATATATTTTCAAGAAAACCCCGACATTACTTTCTTTATACTGGAAAGTATATGTTATCTCGATATCCAAAAACAGATTTACCTTTTTTTACGAACACCTATGACACAATTTCATTTTTTTGATAGAACATCCTGCACGCAGCAATCAAAGATAAGTGAGCGCAGAAATCCTCTGTATAGTGAATAATAAAATTATTTTCTAATACTACATAGAAATGGTCTTTTACAGATTTTCTAAAATATTATCTCCAATCCATTTTGGTATTAATCTCGTTAATATATATTTTCTCTGATTCTCAATTTGTTTGTTTTCAGTACATATTCAGTTCTTTTTCTTCCCAGAAGTGACTGTGCCTTTCTAAGTTTCATGAATTTGACTTTTCGCTCTACCGTCACCTCAAGTATTTGTGATCTCAATAGCTATTATTATTATTATTATTATTATTATTATTATTATTATTATTATTATTATTATTATTTTCATTACTAAGTAGACAACATCAGTTCAGTTTACAGTACGTGGAAATCTATAGTGTCTCATACTGTGAAAGTTTTCAGAAGCAATTTCATTTGACAAAATCACCAATAATGAACGAAACTAAAGCAAAGTGGAATATCGTATTTCCCACCGACCACGCCCCCTTCGGAGAGATCCAGCTGCGCCCCTCAGAACAGTCTCCCTGGCGCTTGGGAAGTAGAGTACAGACGGATGAACCCACCCCTTTGCTCGGTGTGGCAGCCTCACGCTATGGTCCGGATTTGGGAAAAGACGGTCAGAAATATCTTCCCCCACACTCAATGTACGCAACTGCAGCTTCGTTGATTTGGAGTTTCTGGAACCGAATATTTAACTCTTTTTCTACCATTATTTCCATGCGATTATGGGGGTCCGAAAGCCTCCCTGGGATTCGGGAACATGACAATGGAAAAAAAAATATCACGCGCGGTCTGTGGCCCATTTAATAGGGTGCTTCTCCGGTTACCCCTGGCAATGACCTGGAACACCACGGAAACCTCACCGTTTAAGATGGCTTAGTGACATGACGACTGTTCCGATCGGTAGTTTTGCGTGATTTTTTCGATCAGTACCAGGCGAATGCCGGAGAAGTATTTTAAAACAACGCACGGACCGCGCGAGATCTTTTCTCACTCATTTTTGTCACCTCCTTTTCCTAATATCCTCGCACTCATAGGTACATTCACTACACTACCTTACATATCGAGAGATTAGGGGGTGACCCAGCTGAGCCGGTGCCCCATTTGCGACGATACCTGGAAGTGGATAATTCTGTATGCCGACGTGTTTGTCGTCGCCGGATCTTTCGTTCCGCGAGAGACGAACTCCGTCATCTCCCGGCTATATCATGCACTACATACGGCACTAATGAAGAAAGTATTTGAGACGCCACCAAACACTACTCCCTCACGGAAACCCACGGCAATCGGCCTAAGATTTTGTTTCCAACAGGCGCCACACACTCAGCGATGTTAAACATATGAAGTAGAATTCTGGAATCAAAACCACGACCTCTCAATTGGAAGCTGGATTCGCAAGGTGTTACCTTTACGTGCTCAAAAGGTTGGTCTGACACAAAGTCCAGCTGTCAGCTATGATTTTGGAATCAGATAAATAGCAACGACAATGTGCGTTATTCGGAAGTAAGTGGTAAGCTTCCAGGCTTCTCAACTCCTCCGACGCGGGTTTGATCCCAGCTGAGGTGCGTGGATGTTTGAAGGGCGGAAAATACACAGTGACCCTGTTCTTCAGGCGGCATGTGAAGGAACGCTACCCGAATGCCGGACAAAACTACGTTTTCCGACTATTCTCATCTCCATCAGGTCCCATACTTGCTTATGAGGGGAGGCCTCAAGTATTGGATACTTATTACTGAGACCATTGTTGCGGTACTCCCTGGCGCCTAAAATGGTTGTCAAAATATTCCATCAACGTTGGGACCGTTGGCACTTAGTAATTGCCGACGCCTGTGTAATGATGGGGAACACACATAATGTGGTGATAAGCGGTGTAATGATGGGGAACACAATGGAGACTGGACTACTTGTGACTTGCTCTCTCTTATTTTCATCTTCAACTACAGAATTAGAATTTCATGTAAAATTATATGGTCAGAGAAGTTTCATGAACATATTTGTACTTTTTTGAATAGTAGAACACGATACATATGTGTATTTTTATAGATAGTTTCTTTTCTAGAAGATTGGCCTTTGAAAATTATTTACTGCAATAATAAAACTAATAACCATGTTACAAAGAAATGTAATTAGAAAGTAATAGTTTCAGTTTACAATGGATGTATCAGACTCTTAAAATATCCACACATTTACAAAGTCCATACACAATAATGTGCAGAAAATGAAGAAAATGAAAAGCATTGAGCGTAATACGCTTTAATCGTGCAACGTTTTACGCTATGAAATAATCGCGTATTTTGTCCACTTTTGCTTCCTGCAAACCACTGTGCGTCGCTGGAGGGCGCGGCCAGGGAGACCTGGTCGGTGCCCACGGTTCCGCGTCTCCGGGCCCTCGAAGTTCGGGGTCTCGCTGTTCTCCGCTCGCGGTTCGATATCTTCTCGACCTCAACGCGCCCGATTCCCGATGTCCGAACTTTGCGCTTCCCGGTAGCCTGGGCGCCGACGCGCAACCGCCCACCGCCCACCGCCCACGTCCCATGGGCAGCGCCGGGCTTTGTCAGTCGAGGCCCCCGTCAGCCAGTTTCCGACGGCGACAGGAACTCCAGAGTGGCGCCTTCCTCGCTGCGGTCTCCCGCGGAGAAACCGTTCAATGTCACTCATTTGTATTTGTCCTCCAAAAGGGAAAGTTTTATGCACGAGTATTCAAGAAATCCATATTTTTTCATACATGTATATTAATAAAAACAACGGAAATATATATGCGTAAATAAATGTAATGTGGTATGATATTTTCTAAAAAGCAAATTTCTTTACGTACTGTTGGAGACGATTTAAAATAATGAAATTCTTGGCCTATTTTTTAAAATTTCATTCGATAATTACTTTATTTAAGGGTTGTACCTTGTTACTACGTTTTTGAGCTCGCTCACAAATTATGTATATGGAATCTAATTTACATATTTGTGGAAAACTTTCGCGGACCCACTCCAAACTCAGTTGTTTCAAACAACTATACGATGAAATGAATGATTTAATGATGTAAGTTTGAAGAAAAAACACATTAAGGAAGAAAGCTCTATCTTTAATTTAGGATGTAAGTAGTAAATCACAAGAAGGACGGATGAATGGAGTCCATTAGGGTTGCAAAGTACATGCACTTCTGACGAAATTTTCATACTGATATTTTGAAGCATTACATTACGTTTCCTCCACAAAATAAGAGAAAAAAGTAGAAAAGGTCTCGTCCTAATTTTTTGTAACTTTATCTGCAAATTTTTATGATTATTTCCGACTCACGATTATTTTAAAATGCTCCTTGTCTGAATACGCCCTGTCACAAACCAACCCGAAATGTCAACTCCACATCTGTCTCCACTTCGCCGACATCTCTGCCGTCCTAGAAAACAACAGCCTGGGGACGTCACTCCCAACGCTCGTCTCCGAACCCGCAAGCGCTCGCGTCCCGTCCCCGCCCCGCCTCGCTCCGCCTTGCTCCGCCCCGCTTCACTCCACTTCGCTTCGCTCCGACCCGCCCCGCTCCACCTCGACCCGCTACGCTACGCTCCAACCCGCAACGCTACGCCCCGACCCGCTACGCCCCGACCCGCTCCGCCTCGCTCCGCCTCGCTCCGCCTCGCTCCACCCCGCTCCGCCCCGCTCCACTCCACTCCACCCCGCAATGCCACGACTCGACCCACCCCGCGCTGCAACGCCTCGACTGGCCCCATCCCACTCCGCATATCACGTGTCGAACCCAGTTCGAGTCCTCGCAGGCGCACGCGAAGCGCCTGCGGTGTACAATGGATGTACGTCAGCGCCGTCCTATTTCGACTCCCTTTTCCCTCTCCTCCCTCTTCCCGCCGTTTCTTCGCGCCTCCACGCTATCTCGGCGCCTGCACCGCCGCTGCTTGTTTCCCCGGCGACGAAGCCCCGCCTGCGCTCTCACCCTCGCGAGCGCTGATAAGCAGCCGGCGGCTTCTGCCTGATAGGACACCTCGCTCGGAGGCACCGGGACGCCCTCGCAATCCGATAAGCGCGCGCTTGTTTTCGCGACTCGCGTTTCGTCAGAAATTCTGGGTAGTTCCGCAATCATGTTTCTCCGAGGGAAGTTTCTTCCATATGTTGTAATATGCATGATAATCTTCCCGACGAAAGTAACAAATGGGTTTTCTTAGTCATTTTGATCTTGTTTAATTATTTCATCTGTCTCCTAACTCCTATATTATAATAGAAATGTGTCATTCGAAATCATAAGTAGTCGTATTCTTCTTTATTATGACGCCAGTACCTATGCTTAATGGCCGTATCTAGAATAGGTGAATGATTTGATGTAGAGGTGTTAATGAGAATATAATATGTATGATGACCGAGCAATTGTGGAATAAGAAAAAACTAAAGAAACGGGAGAACCCCACGAACCCGTTTGTTGGACCACAAACTCCAACAACATTCGTCAGGGCTTGAAGCCCGGTCCGAGAAGTGAGAAGCCTGCTCCATGGATCGTCCAAGGGTGGTGGCAGACTGGCACACTGTCTCCTAATGCAGATAGTGGATAAAATCCCCCCCATGTACACGAGTACAGTATTTTGAGAGAGAATTCCCTACGGACACAAAATGTGTTGCCAGGGCTGTAGATCTGCATCCCCTCTCATGTTCGCGCCGCGGTTTCCACCAAAAAAACTCTCAACAGTATTGTAAAGTCTGTTGCTGTCGTCTGAAATCTTTATTTCTTCTGCATTTTATTATTTTCCCTTATTAGTACTTTAACATAAAATATTTACGATTTAAAATAATTGTAAATGATAATAATTGTAAAAAAAATCTACTTCCTATTAATGCTGGTTTTAGATTATTCTTCTGAAGTCTGTCCTTTTGTTTTGGGTTATATCTCTGTAGATTATATCACTGTGTGCTCTAGAGATTTTCCAATAGTCGACCAACAACTACATGGAGAGATGCTTTGAGTCGGAACAGACAAGCCTACCGTGATGCTTGATGAATATTGTAACGTATTAGCCAGCGTGCCTCGTGGCATCTATTTGGGGACGCTTGGCAGGATTAGCCTTGCCACAGGAAGAAGGGTTTTTCCGTAAAAGGGAAGAACGCGGAAACGGGAGACACAAGGCTTTGGGAGTTTCCGACTTATAGAAGCTTTTCACTGTTATAACAAGCAAGGGGGTGGCGTGACGTAGTAGGTCACGTGGGCCTCGCCTATATAACAGCGTGGACAGAGCCAGTAGGTGGGTTCTGGAGACAGCGGGAGAACCTCGTGCGTGTGCACAAAACTTGGCGCCACGACGGTGCATATGCGAGCCAGGCTCGCGAGGCTGGAGTCATTAGTTGACGAAGCCTGCGGACTTTATGTCCTTGGGTGACTGCGGTCACGGGGGAGCGATGCTGTGTGCGTGCTCCGAGGTGAAGAGTGGTTGAGTGCCACGATTCACGCCGATTCTCAATCGGATAAGATCGCTCCTGCGATCGAGGCAAACCAGCCGTTGGTGCGCCAGAACGGACTTTGTGTCCCAGCCGGTCATCCGGTCACGGAAGCTAGGCTTTGTGCGCGCTTCAAAAGTAGGAGTGGCGAATGCCACAATCAAAACCATCTTCAATCGGGTTTGGATCGCTCCCGCGATCAGGGGATAGTAGGTCTATCAGAGCTAGGGTGTAAGTAGATTATTAAGTGTATATATTTGTTTTGTTTTCTTGTTAATAAATATATTTGTTATACGAAAGCTCTGTATCTGTGGTCGCTGTGAGTATCCCTGACGTCACAATATCATAAATACAAAAAAGCAAATTCAACTTTGGCGTTTGGGGTACGTAAAGCAATATTTACTGTCAAGAAGCAAATAAAGGCCTATTTCAACATTCTCTCTTATGACTACTCGTACATTAAACGAATACACGATCACCACGGAGGAATCGCAACTATGAGTACTATTCTAATTACTCCAACATAGGATACCTTAATTGAGAATTCATATTGAAACAACTATATTAGAAGTCTGTGTTTCATTTATCTTCGATTCTTCATAGATAATTCCAAATATTACATTTTTAGCCTTGGTCTTCTTCCCCATTCTTGAAGGTTTTTTTGTTTTGTTTTCTGTTTTGTTTTGTTTCCAGGTTTATTTGTCAATACATTTTTATTTCATTTTATCAGTTTACTTTACCATCAGTTTTTTCAAACTTTCGTTCAGGTATATCTTTTCTGTATCTAATTAAATAACGAATGA
Source organism: Gryllus bimaculatus (assembly GCA_017312745.1). Classification (NCBI taxonomy): domain Eukaryota; kingdom Metazoa; phylum Arthropoda; class Insecta; order Orthoptera; family Gryllidae; genus Gryllus; species Gryllus bimaculatus. The sequence continues at coordinate 879,765 of BOPP01000229.1, read as the reverse complement.
TATTCTGATTGCAGAAAGCGAGACATCACCATCATTTCACATCTGCAATGTCAGTATTGACATGTTTATACGCAATGAAATTCGAGTCGTTAAATTGGTGTATCCTGGGAAATGAGAGGCAATAAAATAGCTGGTTATACGGTAGACTATACCACCGCAGACCTTTTAGCCCGTACGTTTTATTTTTTCGTCTGAGTGTAAACTAATAAATTATTGTAGATAGAATAAATCACTGTGATTTATAGAGTTAATTGAGATAATTATGCAATAAACCAGAAAAGCTGGAACATGTCAGCGACGGATGAAATGGTGGACTATCATTTCATTTTAACATAAATTTCTAAAAACTCCAGTTAAAAATGACAAAATATTTAAGCTATATAAACTTGATAATGCATTGATCCAATTTAAATTCGAAATATACATTTTACCAATGAATGGATACTGTTCGTGTGGAGACCAATAGTTGAAAAGACCATCGAAAATATTTTTACTTACATTGTAAATAATTACTAACTCATTATATATATATATATATATATATATATATATATATATATATATATATATATATATATATATCTGCGTACTCTCAATATGATATTTTGTTAACTACTACTCTGAATAAATGTTTTTGATAGGATGTTAAATAATTGCGGATGCGACCTTTTGTAGTTCTACAAAGAGTTGTTATTTCTACGCAAGCATTCAAACGTGTAATATTTATGGAATGCGAAAACGCTATTTTGTTATTTCTATAAAAGTATCAGTGTTATTTTAAATGTTTCAATTCCTAAGATAGGGGCAAATGAAGAAAGCTTTATTATAGATTTTAAAAACTGCTTTATTATAGTTAAGTGCTCCTGAATATCATAACTCTGTATCAAAAGCGTTTGATATCTAGAGAAATTTAAAGTAATGTTGCATTCTGAAGGGTGCAATATATAATTTGGTACCCGAAATAATGTTCGTCTAGGAAGCTTACTTGTGCGCATTCACAAAAGCAATATTCCCTAGGTCTTCAACAAAAAGAAAACGATTTCACGGGAAAACTTTATTGTAGCAGATAAAACATATATTCCACTGTTCTACATAATCACTACTAGTTCTGAGACATTTGCTACACCGTGGGATCAACTGTACCATTTGTATTCCTGTGTCGTAAAAGTTGGCCGACTGGGATAGGTACCAGAGTTTGATAGCCTCATGCAACTCTTCCTCACTGTGATACGCGGAGTGCTGACCCAAAGAAAACTTCTTGGGGTGTAAGAAAAAATGGAAATGGTCGGCCACACACGGGTCGACTCTCAACAAATCTTCTCCAACATTTCCCCCGGCAGGTGTTAGACCATCCACCCTATGGGTCAGGATCTCGCCACCAGCGACTTCTATTCTACGTAAACGTACTTCGTAGATGCGCATCGTAAAAGATGCTGTTCATTTTACGAATTGTTGAAAAACATTCTGTTGTATATTCTAAGCATGAACTTCTTTTGATGCGTTTTAAAAATCGGATAATACACTTTTTGTGCTTGTTCAAAAGCTTCAAAGTTCAGTAACAAAATGACGATTTACTCATCTACTCCCTTGCTTCACTTCCCATGTTCATTCCCATCACTAAATGAAAAATAAAAAAAAATGGTTCAGCATTCTGTTTACTCCGTGTGCTTTCATCTAGGCATGTGAAAAAACGCTCTATCTCTTACGTAATTGCGAGACCTCCAGGCGTAATGTTCCTTCTTGCGAGATCGTTTGGCCTCCAGGGAAGTGATGCGCAAGGCGTTACGGAGCGGCGGAAGTTGCCGCTGGTTATTATTAAAGGCGGCAAAGGCGGAGAGGGGTCGCAGCGCAGAGACGGAACGAGCACGCAGCGAAGACGGAGCGAGGACGGAACGGAGACGGAACGGAGACGGAACGGAGACGGAACGGAGACGGAACGGAGACGGAACGGACAGAAAAGAGAGTGATCGGGCAGGGAACGGAGATGGAATGGAAAGGGAACGGAGACAGGAAACGGAAACGGAATGGACTGAGAAAGGAGATGGAATTGAGATGGAACGGATAGGAAACGGAGAAGGAGCGGAGACGGAATGGAGACAGAACGGACAGGAAACGGAGAAGGAACGGGTACGCGGCGGAAACTAATAGGAAAGGAACTGTCGCGGTGCGGAGCGAAGGAGGGCGGGGATAATGCGGTGGTGGCGAGACAGGGAGAGGGTATGCGGAGCGAGGGGGGAGGAGCGAGCGGAACGAAGATTGGCCCGTCTAGGTC
>BOPP01000229.1:789193-857873 GCA_017312745.1 Gryllus bimaculatus | reverse complement strand
CTAAGCTCCTGTCTGGCCTCCTGACATGTGTAGTAATGTAGCGCGTGTAACTGTAAGTATTGTAAGTATGTGGGGAATAGGAGGAGACACAGATGAAGGAAATTTGGCACGTGGCCCGACTCTTTCGCCAGGATAGTATTCTGGCATTCGCCTGGTCAGAGAATCTACCAAAAAGAGCAGTCGGCCGCTAGAATTCTTTTCCAGACACCGGTTGAATTCGATCTTGCTACGCAGCTAGTGTCGAAAATCCGCCAACGCCAGGACTTGAATCCTAGGACCTGTCCGTCATCGATGTTGTAGAGGCAACTTGCCGGTGAGCTATTGCTGCCGGTGTTTCGCGCTCAGAGTACGCGCATCGTGAGGGTACGAGAGGTCAAAGACGCCAAGAGGGAGATTATCTTGAGATTTTTCATTAGAATGTGGTTTTCGTTTTTCGTAAAGTAAAATTTCAAAACTAATTGTTAAGCAATCTTAAATTTCTACATTTTCTGACACAAATAGTCAATACATACCAAACTGAATGCAGTCTCCTTTTTCACTTTATTTTGTTCTGTACGCTAAAAAAATATACTCGTTTTGAAAACAAAAAAACAGAAATAAAATACATGAAATACTTAGTGAATAACGAATGTAATACGATTGTTGTAGCTCCATACCTTCATTAGGGTTTTTTTTTACGATTTAGACTTACTGGCCAAATAAATGTGAATGTAATCTTGTTGAGGAAGAAGACCAACAAAAGGAGAAAATAGAATTGAAGACGAAAAAAAAACAAAAAGAAGGCATGTGAATGACGAGGTAAAAGAACTAAAGAGAGTGAAGATAAAATTTAAAGAAATATGAAAAAATATAACTAACAAAAGAAAAATAAGAAACAATTTCGATGTCTGTTTGAAACTCTGCTATAGGAAATATTTTCACAAGGGATCCACATTTCTACAATATGACGCATATTGCAAGCTACTATCCAAGTTATTGGCAGGTCTACTAACAGGTATTCCGGTTTCCTTGGTCTTCCTATATCTCAGTGACACAATTTTGCATTGTTTCAATTTGTTTCCATATTGAAACCTTTTCTTCTTGCTCTTTGCATACTTTTCGCTGTGTGTTTGTTGTCATCTAAAGGGTGCTACTGCTAGTAACTCGTCCATTTCAAAAGATTGACATGTATATCGATATTGAAAATATGAACTGTCATATTGAACAGAAAAAATATTCGAAAATATGCAATATTGCGGTCTTTCAGAACAATATACGTGCTATTAAATGACGCGTTGTAATGGAACACGTTCAATTTTGATGGAAATAAATGTTCACGAGACCTGTCATTTATAAAATGTTCTGGCTCTCTATGCTTATGTATGTGTGTGACGGGATGAACGTATGACAGAGTATGAGTGTGTAAGAGAGAAACATGAGGAATAGAGGTAGAAAAATAGAGAGAGAGAGGGGGGAGAGGAGAGAGGAAGGTAGGGAAAATAGAGAGAAAGGTAGACAGAGGGAGTGAGAGGGAGAGAGGAGAGAGGAGGAAAGAGGAGGAGAGATGGGGAGACGCAGGTGTATTCCCGACCGTTCATTCTCGTAATTTTCCTGAAATATCAAATCGAGGCATGACGCCACACGCACCACTCTGATCAGTTGTGGTCAAGAAAAAATGGAATCTTCCAGATTTGTGGGCTATCTCATTAATCTTAAGTACTCTGCTACATAAAGTCTTGTAATGCTACGGGGAATTGTGTTAATATTTTGACAGGAGGTTTGAATCCCTGGTAACAAATGTTTCTTTTTCACTGACTCTTTAGAACATAGCATTATCGTACATGAAGAATAGTGAACATCATTGCTGAAAAAATATTGTTTTTCTCAAAATGTAATGCTATCTGTCTGTCAAGAATATTAGCATCTAATCCGTACCCAGAATCTTCACCGAAATGAATTTTCCCCAATTTGGCTGATATCACATTCTCTCGAATTTCAAACGGATATTTTAACTAATAGTTGTTTTTCACATGCAATCCATAGAATATGTTTACAATTTGTTCAAAAACGCCTCCAATTTTTTCCCAATGGTACACAGTATGTGTAAAATGGCTCAAGTGCGATTTTCAGTAAAACATACATACATACATATACACAACATTGTTTTCAAAAATGGCTTAATTTTTTAAATACGTGTTCCTTGTGTAGACCTCATATCAGCGGTACAAATTTGCATTAAAACTCCCAGAAAATCGAAAATTGCAAACGTGCATTTCTTTCGCACATGTTCTATATCTTCAATATATTAAGCTGGACATTTATTTCTTAACGCAATATATATCTCAATATTATGTATTAAAATAATTGCATGTATAATTAGTTCAAAATATTCGTTTCTATTAATTAGAAGATCGTAACAATAAGTAATACTCTCTGTCAAGCAGGTAAGAGACTAACGCGCGTCTTGCTTAGTCAACGTTTAAAGATACACTGTTTGATTGGAGTATTTCCAGTGCAACGGAAGTGTTAACAATATAGCGGTTGTAATATTATACTACGTAAAGAATACCAAATTATATTGCGTTTGATATATAGTGGTTGTTGAGAGTAAGCGCAATTGGGAACCCACAAGTTTCTTGTATCTCGGATCTCTACTATATAAACATGAATTTTATATTTCGCGATATACATTTTATATCTTTTATATTTCTTTTAAGTTACTTAAGATCTTTCCATCATTAGGCTTTTAGTGGCCTTGTATCTCTTGAGTCAACATGGGCCAAGCTTACTAGTTTATTTGTACATGAAAACTGAGATATCAGAAATTCAGGTACCTATGGATGAACAATTAATTTCCGCAAACAATGGTATTGCTATCAATCGTCAAATCAAAAGGTACAAAATTGAATCATCAGTAGGAGGATCTAGCCTCTACACTCACTACACTTATTGGAAGAATAGTGATAAAGAGTAATTCAAATTATTTTCTCATCCAAGCTGTGTCATTTTACTGTTGTTGTTGTTGTTGTTGTTGTTGTTGTTGTTTTCACTCATGGTTTGAGTTCGAATGATACGAAAAGATTTATTCTAACTTTAAACAACGTCAGATGTATTTGAGCAAGCAAATTATCGAATTTTATGGTCTGTGTAACTCACGCTAGGTACAACGGTTCTTTTTTAAAAATAGTCAAATATATTTACTCTGCAAATATGTACATTGCATTGTTTTGTGAAAACAGACACTATAAGCATTAAAGGCCTCAAAACATTTCGATAAAACTTCATGTTCAGAAATATATTATAAAATAAGCAATTGAATGACAAAAATAGTGAGAAAAAACAAACACAAAAAATCGTTTGGAAACAAAGTTCTGCCGTGAAATTTTAATTTTTATCACAAGCATCAAATGCACATATCATGTCAAACGTTTTGAATGACCAACCTAATGTCCATTGAATTAGTGTTATTTTTAATGTTTCCTGTAAAGCTGAGAGAGATATTTATTACGTTTTCTACTGCTAAATAGGTATGCTAAATATATTTTTCTAAATAGGACTTTAAACAAAATACACTGCATTCATTTTTTTAACATCATTTAGAAAATTATCATAGTAAAATATATCCTGAATGCAAAAATATTTAGAAGTTTCACACTCTGGTATCATATAATGACAATATTTCGTTTTTCGTTTTCTTTGCTTATTTAATAGTTTAATATTTATCGTATTTATTGGCGAATTTCCAACGGTGGCGTTGTATTACTTACGATAATACTGCCATATTTTGACATATATTTTATGAATACTATCAGTTTACACCTTTTTAATTTAAACATAAATCAACAGAAATGATGAACAGAATATTTAAACAGATAGATGAACAGAAATGTATGTTAATATAAAGTATTAATTATGTTAAAGATATGTCAATTTCTGGAAAAATATATTAGCATTATGTTAAATTTCCATAATTGCATGTCCTGGCATGGATCTGCCTCTGAATATATGTTTATTTGTTTACTCGACATTCCATTCTTTCTACCTGTCTGGACAACAGCTCTTCCGCGTGACATGGGAAAATCTCATCCTACCAGAGCAAACGGAGAACGGAGACAGCGGCGCATGTTACATCTCGTCACCAGAGGCCGACGGACAGTTTTCGCAGCAGGCGAGAGGGCGAAAGGCTACCGACGAGATGCGGAAGGATGAGAAATGAGGGTTGGGGGCGGAACGGGGCAAGGAGGAGCGGGGCAGGGAAAGAGGACTGGCGGAGAGTAGCGAGGAAGGGACTGGAGGGGAGGAGAAGGGTGTTTGGTGAGAAGTGAAGGAGAGGGGGGCATGGTAGGCGTGAAGTATGAAGGAGGGCTGTAAAGGAATGAGAAGAAAAGAGCTAAGATGTTGTGGGGGTAGGAAAGGGAAGGCGGGAAAGGAAGGGAGGAAATGAGAAAGGAAGGGAGTGAAAGGAGAAAGGGAGGGAAAGGAATGCGGGGTGATGGAAAGGGTGGGGGACATGTTGGGAAGAGGAGCTTGTTGTGCACGGGAGATGTTGGGGGAAGCGAAGGCGGCGATGGAGGCGAGTCTGGCTTGGCGGAGTGGGATACAGCGGAGAGTAGAGCAGGGGCCGGCAGATCGAGGCGCGAGAACGGTGGGGCGGGGCCGGACGTAGTGCGGAAGTGGGAATGGTTGGAGTGGGCGTGGGGGGGGGGGGGGAGGGGAAGGCGAAGAGTCCGAGTGTCGGGCCGGGCACCGTCCCCAACGGTGCACGTGCCTGCCCGTCGGCGCCATGATGAATTGCTTGCGAGGCACAGAAGTTCGCGCTGTAAACACCGGGGCGCGCCCCCTACTTCGATTCATTAATAAACGCCACAGCTGGGGCGTCTCCGAGTGTGGTATTGTGAGGTAAACGGCGTCGTTTCATTACACGGGGCGCGGACGGTGGTAAAATGTTTTCTGCTCTCCCCTCGGAGCTTCATTAACATATTGTTGAGGAGGAATCAATAACAGTCGTTAGTGTCCCTTCACCCACAAGATTTATGTGTTATTTCGTCTATTAAAATATTTTTCTTTCGAAAAAATGGCACGCTCTGGGGAACTGATAGATTTTTTTTAGTTTTGAAAATACAATAGAAGCGTATTACATTAATGTATCATTATCCCTTTTCACCCTTGATGTAATACTAAATTTATTAATGGGATTTCCATAAAAACTATTTCTTTGTGTGAAAATACACGTAATCCTGATGCGAAGGGCAATATATTTGAAATTCAACTGCAAAGTTTACAAATACCTGTCAAATAAAGCTCTATTGATTTTATGAAATATAATATAATACAAATTTAACCCCAAAGCTCAACACTTTTTAAGTACTATTTTCCGAACAAGGATGTTTAGTTCAGTAAAATTCGCGCTGAAACTAACTCTGCTTTGGAAAGTCGCATCACTATGTGTTTCGTGACATCGGCTTTAAAATCCATCTAACTGTCATGAAACATTATCACCAGTACTAGGCCCCCAGAGCAGATTTTCAACGTTGAAATAAACAAAAGAAAAAAACAACAAGTTCACCAGAAGTCGAAACGGGGTCGTTCACCGTATAACAATTTGAATCGTGAGAGCAAACTCTCCCGTCCCCAAAGCCGAATCCCGATGTTTATTTCAGTCTCTTCCAACTCGGTAGGTTTTGTTTTTCTGAAAATTTAAAACATTCCTCCTTTTTTTGTTTCTCTTGTATTACAAAAGTTCGCACATGTTATTCTTTCTCTTGCACAGTCCTCTTTTCTTTAATTTGGAGGGGTTTTTAACTCGCAGAGAAACATTATTTTACCCCTGTTTTTCCTCCCTCTGACGTCCATCATGTCCGGAATAATATTCCCATAAGCACCCAGGAAAGAGTTTATAATAATGCCCAAAAAGGGTGCTCGAAGTGACGTTCTGGTCTCCGCCAACTCGTCCCACGGCTATAAAGCACAATATTCCATTCCCCTTTGGTTTACTTAGCGCGAAAACCGTGAGGTTATCTTTCGCACCGGGTCAATAAGCCGAAGCAAAAGGGATCATCGCAGGCTTACGGTACTGAAAAAAGAGATGGCATGTAATCGAAGGGTATAATCTTTAATGGTATATAAGCGCTTAATCCGCCTATTTACACCTCTGCTTGGCTGAACTTCTTGTGGGCAAAGCCCGAGCACCAGACAGCGCAAGTACTATGTACGCGTAAATACAAAATGAAGTTCAAAACTTACCCTAAAGTAGCGACTATATATGTATCCATTACGTAGTACAGTGTTTTTGCTGTTAGATTATCATTGGAGTTGGGGAAATTCACATTACGATGAATAATGTATATATATGATTAATGTTATAATAAAACATTAGTGAAAAAATATTTTTTTCTGAAAAATAAGATAATCGACATTTATCCGCTTATGGAAGCCATCAAATAATGTTTTCGTACAAGCGTATAGTTTTAAATTGTTTGCAAAGCAATTTGAAGGAACAAGGTTGTGAAAAAATGTCATTGTTTAAGAAATTTTATCCACTGCTAGGACTGAATTCACTTACAAGACTCAATTCACAAGGCGAGTAATTAAATTTATAATTCTCATAACAATAAAACATTAACCGTCATGCTCTAATAGCGTATCTCTGGACAATGCGCACGATTAAAGGGAACTACTGCAGTAACAGTGTTCATGCAATTACGCGAATATTTGAAACCTTTATAAGATTCTAAACTAAAGTAAGCGAGACGAAGACAATTCTGCAAAATTAACTCTCTTCTAGGGAGTTTATGAAAGTCCTGTTATTATCTTCTAGAGTCAAGTGCAAAAGGTGGATTCTACAATGCCTTCCGCACCGCTTCCTGCCGGTAATGTTTACATTCGCAAGTGAACGTCATTTTCGTTACATTTGCAGTACAGTTAGAGTCTCGGGATTAAACGGACATTACCGCAGTCTGATAACCCTCTCAGCGTCTAAGTATATTCCGCCTTGCTCGGAGATACATACTTTAGAAGCAAACGTAAGTGAGCCCAGGAGACACGTTACGAACGTACACGATATAATATTGTTTAATTTAATTTAAAATAATGAAACGCTGCATAACTACTTCTAATGCTTTACGTTCTTGTAATAGTCTTTACGAAATATCAAGGAATCATTTCAAGCAAGAATAATTCCAATTTTAAAATTGAGATTGTTTGTAGGGCGTACGTACTCGAGTTATTCTTCATTGTGCTGATCTTACAATGGACAACTGGATTACATAAGACGTGGACAGGCATTACCACTGTAGGCAGGCTCATTTATGCAGTTGCCTATTTGTGGCCCGTTTCTAGAATCCAGTAAAAATCTCTTTTACTTGTATTTTAGATAACGTATGAGAGATCAGTAATCATATCAATAAATTTAATATTTCGCAACCCATATCACTTACACAATAAAGATATGTCGTTCAGTTTGGGAAGCCAACGACGCGGCGTCTCCCGGACAGCCGAGAATTCTTGGGAAGAATCGTTTTTAATTCTAATGGGACAAGAAGTTGTCGTTTCACTCTTCGTTTCGTTTTTATGCTCACAGCAAAGAATGTAATTGTTCTTTAGAAATACCGTTGCTTCTATCACTACTTCGAAAAACACTAGCATACATTTCGCAGCAAACTTTGGATAATATATCCCGCTGTCCGCATATTTATTCAAAGCGATGAAATCACCTTTCAGTAGCTAATCGCTCACAAATCTAGTAAAGGAAAAGATAAAACTGGTTCATTTGATCCAAAGAAGAAGAAAAAAGTCTATGTAGAAACATAAAAACTATATCTCAACGCTATGTGCATAGAGGATGGAAGCTTGTCTGTCGGTATTAACCTTCAAGGGAATAACTGAAAGAATATAAATAAACCATGAAAGATGAATTATAAGTTATACTGCGAGTCCTGCTGTTTTTCTTTATTTTGTTTAAACAACGTATAACAATAAATGTTTTTATTTTGTGTCTTAGGAGGTTGATATGTATTTAAAAAATCGTAAGTCTGACATTAAAGTACAATCTCTCACGGTTGAAGTCCCATGTTACGAAGAATGAAAACTTTTTATGAGAGATGGATAGAATGATGGGGAACAATAGCTCCGTCTATTGTGCACGTTTTTTGCCAAAACTTCGCTGCAATCTATTGTGCTATAGACAGAGGAATTCACGCCGCGCTAACTAAATTATTTTCTTTAATAACTTGCGACATAATTTATTAATTGTTTAATACAACGAAAGAAATAATGTATCTCCAAAATATGTACAAGCACTTTTAAAAAATAACCCCAATTTGATTGTTAATCATCTTTCCTAGATACGTTAGAGCATTACAGTTTACTTACACTAACTTCAAAATAAAGCTTGATTTACTCATATTCTGGATTAATTACAACGATTTAACAACAATGACAATACCCAGGAGGCAACGCATTTATCAATTCAAAAACAATAGAAATACCGTCAATAAAACTAGAGTTTAGAAGAAAGAATGAGCTTCCTAGTTGTGCAACAAGATAACAATTTCTCGTATTAATTGAACGGTTTCATAATATTATAGTACTGAAATTTCTGTCCTTACACATCAAAACCATCACTTGAAAAATGTCTTACCAAACATAGCGCACGAGGTGAAAACTTGGAATTACTTTGGCAGCCTAAAACAAGCATTATTCCACTAATTCCTAACATCCATTTCTTACCCATCTCCAAAAACATCAAATATTATTAGATTTCAATTGTAATATCCGCATGGCATTATACAGTCAAGTAAGTATAATGTAGCCCAAGATCGCCACAATTACCTCAAAGAGAGCTCCACACGTTAGGAGAATTTCGAATCTGTAAAAGGATATATCGACATGTATATCCATAAAAAAATAGTTACAAACTTATCGTATTTTTTCATCTAAATTTTACATGCGAAACACTTGGAAAATACTTATAAAACTAATAATTTTAACACAAATAAATAAACCAAACAAATCTTTTAGAACAACCCAACAAAAAATTCTTAGAATCACTTCTCAGATCTCCGTGTCTGGGGTTGGCACAGTTGGTATTTCGGTCTGAGATGAACTAAGCTGTGGCCACAATTACAAGTAAAATTCTTATATCCGCAACATTACGTATACGGGCGGTTTGAAATTCGAGGGACCGCGACATCTGCCAGTTCGATTGCGGAATATGTATTTTGGTAAAAATCCTGTGAATGGTTTGGCGCTAGTGTTGTTCACAGACGGACAGACGGTGCTGGAAACCAAACGCTTCTATTTTGATTGATTGAATAGTGATTCCGGGCGCATCAACTGCGAAGGTCATTAGACCCATAAATGCAGTGCATTCTTTCTTCGGCAGGTGACTGTCATCTTCCCCCACAAGATGGTGAGATCCGAAGCTAACCTGCCTGTTGGCTAACGGGATTTGTCCACCAAGGTATCTCCCACCAGCGAGGCACTGTCCCAGCTTAGACAAGCTCTAAGCTCCCAACTAGTCTTCCGTCATGTGTAGTAGTGCATGAATGTATGTGAAAGTAAGGGGTGAGGATAGGCAAGGAAGAGGAAGGAAAGATCGTGCGCTGTCCGTTTGCCCGTTTGTTAGTGTACTGCTCCGGCTTTCGCGTAGCGTTCATCGGAAAAAACACGGAAAACTACCGATCGGAGCAGGTGACCGCTAGAATTCTCCTCGAGACAGCGACTGAATTTGACCTATCTAGTGTCGAAAATTTTGCCATCGTCAGGACTCGAACCCTAGGAGTTCTGGGTCAAAGGCGCTGCAGTGACCTCAGTTGACGCCGTGAGCCATCTCTCCTGGTACTTCAATTCGGTGTCAAGCACTCTCACAAAACTAGTTTTTGTTTGAAAAAAAATAGCCGTTTTTTGCGAACTAAATTAGAGTATGAATTGTTATGATTGCACATTATCTACACTGCGTAAGTAGTATACGAGGAAGTAAAAGGAAGGAAGAAAATAGAGATGAAAAACCGAAATTATGTGAGATATGAAGAAACCTGTAATAACATTCCCAAACTCCGAAAATGTAAAATCCATGTAGAGCCCCACACATAAGCATCCGATACGTATGTGACAGATTACCCGTTCAGTTTTCTTCATCAGTGAAGTAGAAACTTCCATTGGCACAGTCTGGCGGGTAAAACTAGCGCAAAAAATCCGTCGGTTCTCCTTTTCTATGGATTCATAATTTTGTTTTCCGGGTACGCATTCTGCTATGGTGATTAAGTGTAGTGAGTAGTTGTAACATGTTATGAGGTAGCAATATTCCACCCCGACAGGTGAGGTAGAGTAGTGTGTGCAGGCGTGTGTGGTGAGAAGTAGTGGAGGGGGCATAAATGAGGAAGGAAACATCGGAGAAGGACGGGCCCCGTTTGTTAAGCCACAGTTCCGGCATTGGGCTGGAACTGATTGGAGAAACCACGGGAACTGTCGATCAGACCGCTAGATTTCTCCTGAAAGCAAAATTTTCCACCGGCCGGACTGGAACCCAAGGACCTCATGTACAGAGGCACTGCAGGAGAGCCAGTGGCCGTGATCTATCTCAGCTGGTACTCCCGATTTTCTTGGCGCCTGAGTCCTGAATGTCTTGCACGTAACCTAGTTCCGGATACAGTCATATACAGCAGAGGTGCTAAAGTGTGCGGCTTAATTAGCGCGTTCTGGCCCAGCGCTTCTCTTAATTAGCGAAAACGTTAATCATCACACAAGTATGATATTAGAACAATTGTACGACGACATACATACCGCTTTGTGCATATAGCAGATAGAACCCCAAACAAACATTAAAATTCATTCAAGGAAGCAAAACGAACTTAGACACACATCATTCAGTAAACAAGTAAAATTCGAGAACATCTCTCATTCAAACTTACCTCTATACCTACTGTACCAATACAAATATATCATTGTATATACGAGTAAGTATGTATTCTAGCATTAGTCTCGTGAGGGTAGGTCCTGCCATACCGTTCCTCCAGTCTCAGTCTATGAGCTCGGGTGACATGGGGTAAGAGGTCACGACCTCCTTCACTATTTAATTGACGTGATGTATTTGAGAGAAGCTTTCATATTGTGACACAGATACATGAACTGCAATGTTGCAGTGGAAAGCGACAATAATTTTTTTCCGCCACCCAAAAATTGAACGGGGGGTAGAGACATAGAAATCGAATTCGCTAGCTATGGCACACGGGGATGGGGTAAAATGCCATTATATAAATATTAATTAACACAAACACACTAGTGTTTTGTGTGAATTTTGCATTAATCAATTCCCCGCCTGGCTATGCCCAACCCGCAGTTCATTTTGTACCCTGAAAAAACACAATAGTTCAAAATGAGGTAAACCCGGAGGTCCAAAACTGGCCATCTATGGGGCGATTTGATTTTGATTGATTTGTTTGGTTGATTAGTTATTCTGAGCGCGTCAACTGCTAAGGTCATTATTCCCATAACTGCAGTGCATGTTATTTCTTCGGGAGGTAGCGGTGATCTTTCCTCGCTAGATGGTGAGATCCGGCGCCGACTTATTGTCGGCTAGCGGCACTTTCTCGGCCAGGTATCTTCCACCAGCAGGGCGCCGCCGCAGCCAGAACAAGCTTAAAGCTCCCAACAGGTCTCTCGGCGTGTGTGGTGCGTAGTGCATGTAAAAGTGTGTGGAAGTGAGAGGTTGGGATAGGACAAGGAATGGGAAGGAAAGATCGTGCACGCTCCGTGGCTCCTTTCTGAGGGTATTGGTGCGGCACTCACCTGGCATTGAAAAAAGAACCCATGGAAAATTTCCGATCAGAGCAGCTGGCCGCTAGAATTCTCCTCCAGACAGCGACATAACTCGACCTAGTTATCTAGCTAGTGCTGGAAATCCTACCACCGTCGGAACTCGAACGTAGGACCTCCCGGTCAGAGGCATTGCAGGGGCGTGATTGGATGCTCTACGACACCTCTCGCGGTGAGGGTGGGGGTGGGGGTGGTGGTTGGAATTAAACTTAAAAATGAGACGTGCAAACACGGCGGTGAAACAAAACTGTTACGCCTTCCAAGCATGTATGTGCCCCTTAATACCCCGAGGCGAGCGCATAAGCGGTACAGCCAGGTGGCCTTTCAATCGTGGCCCGGTGGGTGCGGGTGGCCCTCTCTTGGTGTGACGAAGGGGGAAGGGGAGGGGAGAAGGGTTACGCCCACTCCTGCCAGTGCGGCCCGCAGGTCAAATTCGGAGGCGCGCCCTAATTGGCCGGGACGGCCCGCCGGCCGCACCCAGTCGACCCCTTTCCCCGCGGACGCTCCGAGCGGTAACTCGCATGTCGATGAATCGACGAGATCGGCAAGGTAGCCTGAATATCGATGAGACCTCGCCCAAAGTGCGACAGACTCTTTTTCGGTGGAATCCACGGCATTTTTGCACGCTTTTTGAATGTAGATTTTGCTTCAAGTAGCGCCACAGGGACGCGGGGAAAGTCTAGGCAGTTAACGGTTCAGATTTTGATAGTTTATCATTAAATGTTCATTTTATTTTCCATACGTTTTGTTTGAAAATTTGTCGATCTGAACTTCGAGTGAAAGATAACTAGCAACTATACATTACTTCCATTATTTTACACGAATTCTAAAACTGAGTACCGAGAGGAAGGTGAAGTGCACGTTTTTATGAATGTAAAGACCCCTGACGGGAAATAAGTGTTCTCAAAACGTTGTGTTACAATACGGAAAAACTCGCTAACAATTTCATTCTTGATATCAATAATTAATACAACAATTATTGTGCATAACTTTAAAACGGTACGTTATAGGACCTTAAAGAAGCTTTCCAAGACGATAGTTTCGATATGTGTACCTCATGCGCACTTCACACCTCTACAAAATAAGGTCTTAGGTGACTGACTATCGCAAATATCACGGGATTCGGCAATTTTGGATACCCCTCTTCCACTCCATTGTAAATGAAGGCAAAATCACAAAATTATAAAACGTTTTCACTTATTTCCCATCATATAGATGTAAGGGGAAATTAAAGGGATAGGGTTTCCACATTCGATAGTATTCGCGCAGGTTTGCTAGTAGACGGTTGTTCATGACTGCGTCCTAATTGTTCACCTTTCTGCCGCGTGGTTGGGCTTCACAACCAAAGATGAGCCCCTTGACAACTGTATTATTTGCCTACCCATATATTGCCGCCTTCCATAAATCTGGAAGATCAATGCGCGAATATCTATGAAAACCCAACAGATGTATGGCAAGCGCTTTATCGGCAGAATTCGCAGTATTTTCTATTACTTTTAGAAGGGTTTTCCTCCACTACTGGTTATAGAATTTGACAAGATCGTAATCTACTTTCTTATCGATAATCGCGGTGGTTCGGAAGGGGAATATAAGGGATATTGAAATCACGGAGAAATTGTATTCATCTTTATGTATGTTTAGCGTTTTTCATTCTTCCGCTCTTTTAATTTAGTAGTTGTATGTTAGCTTAGATATGTCACTTATTTATAAATACTTGTAAATAACCGTCCACTGTACATCTTAAGTCGACAAACTCTTCCTTATTTACACTTTTTCTGTGTCGATAGATAATTTAATTCTCTATACGCCACACCGCATTTACATTTGTTCTTCAGGATAATTTCCCCTTTCTCATAGATTTCTCGGGAGCCATCCATTTTTCTATCGTTTCTGTACTTCTGAATTTTCATGTGTCCTTTCTCGTGAATGGTGGCAGTGTTTTTCCTTCAACACATTTGCACCAATTTCGCTACATAATCTCCAGCCGCATTCTTGCCGCAAAGCGTTTTCTTTTTTAAGTCATTTGTGGGTCTTTTGTTCTCTCTCTATCGTGTAAATGTGAATTATAAAACTCTGTCGCTATCAGTGCCGATGTAGGAACACTCGATTACAATACCGCAATTCGTACCAGAATTCCTAGTTGTTTCCACTCGATACTAAATCGCACTAATCTCTCAGATATTCCACTCATGTTCAAAGACTCACTTGAAACAATTTGGAATTTTCATTTGCCGATCTGTCTGCCAGTCCCTCTCACTATCTCTCTCTCAGTCTCTCTCTCTGTTCCTCTCTCTCTCTCTCTCTCACACTCGCTCTCCCCTTCCCGTTATTTTTGAACAATTTACAACCTCTCAGGAAGCACCACCGAAATATGTCTGACACTGAGACAGTATGCGACACAACGTAAACACCGGAACAAATGCTGATAAATTATGCGCCGCGCCTGTTACACGCTTCCTAGCACTTCACGTTTGGCAAAATGGTTCGTTTGTGCGGGCGAGATGCTCAGACCGTGAAATTAACAAATTTGCCCGCGAACATAAAGTTGGTTAGCTGTGGGTTGACAGCATTAACCACTAACGGGGAAAAACAAGAAAAGGCAAGATATTACCACGTAGTATATACCATATCTCTTTTCTTT
This sequence comes from Gryllus bimaculatus, assembly GCA_017312745.1. Lineage (NCBI taxonomy): Eukaryota > Metazoa > Arthropoda > Insecta > Orthoptera > Gryllidae > Gryllus > Gryllus bimaculatus. The sequence continues at coordinate 843,439 of BOPP01000229.1, read as the reverse complement.
ACAACGAGAGGGTAACCGTCGGTGGTTTAGCTATGCTCTCGGAGCCTCGGAGCTCTCGGATGCCCAAAATTTAAATGCGGCCTACACTGATATTGCTATATTTAATGAAGGTCGGGGGCACCATCATTCGGGGCCTGGAATTCGGGGGTCATAGTGTCGCACATCAATCGCACTAGCCTAGATATGCCTCGGGTAATTGTTCCATTAGAAAGATATCTGAAGATTGGGAAGAGAATTATGATGAGAAGTAATATTAGATTGAAGCATCTCGCGATGGTCTGTGCTGACTCGGCACGTTACCTATGCGATTTTGTGAAAAGTGAACTGTTTGTTAAACATTTTTACATTAATATTAAAGTACAGCAAAGAGTAGAACTGCCAGTATTAATTAAATACATTTCAAGATGTTCTGAACTACACGTTGTCGTGCAAAAATTTTATAGTTGTTTTTATTTATATTTTTGTCATACAAAGGCAATTCCATTACATTTGCAAAAAATGGTTAACATAATCAGATTTATCTAGTTGCCACCATGTCAATATTTGAGCACAAATGCCTTAGGAAAATCATACAAGTACCCTGGTTTATACCCAATTCCCAGATACATGGGGAGCTACGTATAAATCTAATCAAAGATCACATTTCTACAATTTCGAAATGCTTTTATACGTCACTCAACATTTCTCACTTAACAAATAACTTTAACCTAGGACGAAATGCTGTGCACCCCTGCCGCATCAAATCCAAATTCCCAAAAGATAAATTTCGCCCCCCGTAAGCACATGATAAAACCAATTCAAACACCCAACCTAACATTAAAGCATGTAAATTTTAAATAAACAATAAATCATCCCAATCCCAATCCAACACCTTAAAAAAACGGAGCAGTGATGTCAAGCTCAAAATGCCAAGGATGCCTATTCCTAACAATGAAAAATCTATTGTATCCAAGCCCTTGAAAGGCCACATGGCCGAACAAGAAGAAAATAAATGAAAAAAAAATTTGAGTAATTAAATATTATTTACTATACGCATTTGAAATAGTTGTGAAGAAAACTGGGCCACTTACACTCTCAGGTTAATATTCTCTCACTCGCACTACCCACACTACTGTGAGGAATGTTCTGGCATAAAGCTTCACATATTGTTCATCGCCTCACGTTTATTCGTGCCATCACTAGCTCATGCCAATTGGCACTCTCACGATCATATACTCACTCGTGCATTCAGAGTCGTCGTACGAAGGCTCCGTTATATTCACACCACCATACTATCAGGAACTTCATCAGATGTTAATGGCGACACTTCAAAATATTGCGACAAAACTCTTCTACGGCGTACGGCTGACATAATATCAAGTATTGTACCTGAGCTTCTGAGTCAATGACCCATCAGGTTTTTCTTCCAATTTCCTTGAAATTTTGAGAGAGCGTTGAGATAGCTTGCATTTGCTTTTGCTTCTGGACATAAATGTAACTTCATTATTTGTGCACTTTTCTAGCGTTTATAGTTATCTATTTTCTGGCAGCAGTAACTCAATTTCTTCACGAAGGGCGCAATGGGATATAATAGACAACTTCTTTAGCTGATTTCCCTTTGCAAATATTATTTATTACACGGGAGCGAATATTTTCTTATGAATTCCTGCCAAAAACGATAGTTTTCAAGTGTATTCAATTCAGCTTGTATGTACGTGGATTAGCGTAGAGAACCCGGACTTTAAGAAATCGTACACAAAATCCACATTTTCCCACTGTGTATCACACACAGCTTGTAATGGTTTTGTCGTTAAAGAAATAAAAAAATTAAAAACAATGATAAATCCATTGTCGCAGTGTAAATGATCTTGGTTGCAACTAAACGTATTTACTTAAGAATATTAACCTATTGAGACAACAGAAGTACGGGACGAAAATATCATATTTGTTCCTAGTATTTTTATATTACCTCTAGAATTTTTTAGAAATACTGACAAAATTGAATTGATAAAATATTTATTTTCGCCTTGATGCATTTTTCTGCAACCGAACGTCGTTCAACAACGCGAATATTTAAAAACAACTGGCTGAACTATTTTATCCTTTGACATGACAGACTCGGGCATACGTTGACATTTTTTCGCACTTCCTCGCACTACGCTGAGCCAATGTAAATCTGTACATGCTCTTGGTGAATAAATTTTAATTAAAATGTATTGACAGGAAATAGCTAAAAAGAGTGATTAAAACTCGAAAAATGGCTGATATAGCTGTGTACGTTTTCCTACCGTTTTATTAATAAATAAACACTCAGGATTTTTTTAAATTTATACCTTCTATATTTACGAATTTTTGTTCATTAGTCTTAAATCAACAATAATAATCCCAGAAATTACTATAAACGTAGGCATTAGCATACTAGGACTTGCGATCGGAGTTCCGTAGGCTGTAAATGGGTTGCGCATAATGTGTAATCCGCAGCTGCCAATAGTCCAGAGATCAATGTCATTCAGCACCACGTGTGAGCGGCAGGGAGACGTGCTTGATCAGTTGGATCGCAGCTCCATTTCCAACGTCTATTCTCTCCTTAACAAGATAATTCACCGTATCAAACACTGACGTGGCGCTGGCGCTATACACACCGTATCAAACACTGACATGTTGTGGTCTCCCTACGATAGCACAAACCTGAAATCTTTATTCCTCTTTCTGTCAGCCATGTCGCTTTAAATCCAAAGTGAAACCTGTATGAAGGATCGAATTTTTCTAGTCGGTGTGGTTTTTGATAAAATACCTAATTCCTCGGCAACTGAAAGGCATTTTAAGCCATATAGATACTAATCACATCACGTCTGAAGCGAAAGCGTCACTGGTGAGCAATAGCTAAGCAGTAATAACGCGATTTTCTGCAAAGGCAACAGAGTGATATAAGAAGAGATCTTGGTTTCTTTCTGTCAATACTGCTTATTCAAACGTTCTGACGTTTACAGACTTACAGAAATTGACGTTTTGCGCTCGGCTACCGAACGGTTCACACCTCGTCCGCCGGTTATCGCTCCGCAGTACCTCGAGTGTGACCAGTGATAAGAAGTGTCCAAGCGGTTCAGCCGTTCAGCATGCGAGTGACTTGTTTAAATATCTCTGTGTAGTGAAGTGAATTTTAATAAGTGTTTATTACTAGAAATTTCACCACGAGGTGTTGTCACCCCGCCGAGTGGTCCTCTTGGACCACTAAGTGCGATCTTTGGTTAATGTTCAATTCAAAAATGGCAGAAAACGCGAATGCATAATTTCCTCCGCTATCAGATCTGGTGTCGTCAGCTCTGTACGCTCTTAACGAGTATCATTATACGGAACCGCATCTAATTAATCACCTACAGCACCAGCAGCAGCAGCAGCAACAGCCACAGCATCAGATACAAGCAGCGACCCAACCTGCGAATTCAACCTTTACGCAGCTTACACTACCCGTGGGATATTCTCAACCGTCCCCACACATGTTCAGCGCATTCTCCTACTCTTAAGATTGCAAGATGTAGGGTATAACCCAGCTTCGTATGCACAGGGATCCATCATGCCTTACACTGCAAATGTGCCTCTATATAACAATCCAACCTGCTATAGATTTTCCACTCTTGATCCTGTTCCCGACCCCGTCCCAGTGCCTCAAACAACAATTCTCCTTCCACATAACCGATAAAGATACCTCCAATCATTATTCATGATCCACCTGTTCATTAGGAACTCTTACAAAAAATTAATGAATTGTGTAGTTAAAAAGAACTTCTGGAAGATGGTAACTACACACAAAAGCAAATTACCAATAGATTTTTAATACGTCAGAAATTATTTAAAGAATCAGTATGGAAACGACAGAAAACGAAAGATCTCTAATCTCGACAATGAGAAAACTTAAAAATTTAGCTCTGAAGAACAGAAACGCTATTTCTAAAGAATTAAATTTAAAAATGGTTTAGTGTAATGCAAGTTGTTTTCAAGAAATGTGATATGCATTTTTTTATGGAGAGGATATAAAACCTCAGAAAAAGCAAAAATGAAACCTGCCGTAGCAATGAAAAAAAAATGATTACATTGTCTCCCGTAAGGGCGTGCACTGGGCCGTCACGGTCAGGACGGAACGAATTGCATCTTCCGCCGTATGAAAGAAGTATAAAGAAAAATAATTTTGTCTTTGGACGTGCCGTGCTGTGCTGTGTCATCCGTAGATGACGTCATCGGTATATGCATCAGATCAGGACGGCCTTTGCACAATTTCAGTTATTAGGTTACGTGAAGCGTGCGCGAAGCAAACATGGAAGTGTTCAATTTAATTATGTTGATTCAGAATTATCCCGAGTTGTACAACCTGATATGAAGTTTTATTCAATGTATTCTCCGACACTCCGAAGCGTAATTCAGTTGGTTTGCTAAACTATCTGTAACAAGGAGTAACATTTATCGAAATTAAAATACTAGATATTTATAAGACGATGGGCAATATTAGTGAAACTATACATGTGTACACGGTAAATAAATTATACCGTAATTTGGAATGATATTTTGGTTAATGTATCATTATTTTTGGTTAACGTAAATTATTTTTGTCTCTTACTTTTGTAAATTATTTTGTCTTTTCTGGGCCAAAGATTTTCTCAACTTTTCAAATAAATTAATGCAATCATGATTCTGTGAAGTAGTTAAAAAATTGGATTCACTTACAATTTTTACCAAAATATTGATTTATTTTATATTCTGAAGAAAAAAAATCATCAAATTTATGGGTACCTCAAGGTTCCGAAATGATTTTTCATCTTCAACCAGGTCGGGATACAATACTTAAAATTCTCTTTTGTGATTCTCATTTTGTTTACATTATGAACCCCTAATCTGGGCTTCGTTCGACTTCTCGCCTTATTTTGTTTTTCCGGTATTACAAATAAACACAAAACTATTTCTTCTTTACTTAACATTATGAAGCGCACAATACAAGACACGGAGCAAGGAGCAAGAAACCAAACCGACTCTGAAACTCCGCCGGATCCGTTCCGTATCATCCGACGTCCGTCCGTCCGTCCGTCCGTCCGTCCGTCCGTCCGTCCCGTCCCGGCCTAGTGGGCGCGACCCACACAAAAACTGCCGTCCTTCCGTGCACGCTTAGCTTTAGTGATGAATCATGTTTCACAACATCTGACGAATGCTGCGGCTACGTTCTCGTATATTGATCTCCCGAGGCATTCAAATCGGAAAGTGTACAACAAACTGTTACGCACCCAACATCGGTTATGGTGTGCGGGCGTAATGTCATCTATTGGTCCTATATGGCAGAATGAACTATAAAACAAGATCAATACTTATAAGTTGTTAAGGGAGAACTTCCTCTACAGACAGCAACCTAGTTTAATGACGACCCATACAATGGCGGACCCTGCAATCAAGCCAAAATAGTAAAAATATCTCAAGGAGAAGGTTATTAGTGTACTTCCATGGCCAGCGAACTGCTCCAACATGAGTACCATACCTCCATACCAATCCCATCTTTTAAACTCAACAACTTCAAACTTACGAAAAAATATCGATTGCATTTGCAAAACCTATTCATTATTTAGTGTTAAAATATACGATTTAAAGAGATCTATATACACGTTGTTTGCTGAAAAATACCGTTTTTTTAAATTCTGAAAGATCATTTTAGGAGGGTTCAAATAAGTTCAAACACGCGAAAGCATGCTCTCTTGGGTCTCAACGTTCTCTTGGGTCTACAAAATATATTCAAACGAACGATCTGCAGAGCATTGATTTAATTACAGGTAAACTGTACCGGAGAAGGAGACACCGCAGTTTTCTTTCTGTCTTCGGTTATGGGCTCACAAATTTTCCGAAAAAGGTAATGGATGATTGAACAGCATCATAAAATAAAACAAGTTAATTAACTTTTCTTTCATTCTATGCAGGTGGAATTATTCGCGCGCGTTTTCCCACGCAGGTGGAGTAGGTAACCACTTAAACCACCGTACACTACTCTTAAAGACTTGGAATGGACACTGTGAATCCATGCCTGCAAAGACGTTTTTGACATCCAATTCCGTCTACAGAGTTTCGGTGAGTAGGCCATGTGCAGATAGAACTACAAATTCAAATGTAAAGTGTCTAAACTTTCTTAACAGGGTCACTCCACAAAAGGTAATCGCAGTCTTTCAACGCAATCACCTGCATCATTAAACAACTCGAATTTCGACGAGGCGCTTGGCACTCTTCCGAAGTGAGGCGCCTGCCCCGTGTACCGGGCGCGCACAGCCGCCTGGCGCCCCAGAGTTGGCGACGCGTAGAGGCCAGAGCTCGCAGGCAATGGCGCGCGCCGCACGCGCGACTGGCCGGGGCACGCGCGTGCTCGGCAGGTCGGCGGGCGGCCGCGCGGCGGCGGCGCGGTTTGGCGCTGCGGGCGTCGTCTTACAGCAGGGGCGCGTCGCAGGCCCTCCGCTCGCCCCTCCCCCGCGCAGCCGCTGTTGCTGCTCCAGCTGAAGCCGCAGCCACCGGCATCGACACCACTCAAACTGGCGGAGATGGCTTATGGCAACAGCCGTTGCTGCGTCTATGACCGGGAGGTTCTAGGATTCGAAGCCCGGCTGTGGTGGATTCTCGATATTAGCTACATGCTAGGGAGCTACATCGAATTTAGTGGGTGTCTGAAAGAGAAATAAAGCGTCGGTTGCTCTGATCGGTAGTTTTCCGTGGTTTCTCCGTTCAAAACCAGGCAAACGAATGCAGGAATAGGACCTTAACAAACCGGCACAAATCGCGCGTAATCTTTCATTTCTAAACATTTTCTCTACCTCTCTCCCTACACAAGCATATTCACTAAACTACCACACAAGTCTTGAGACTAGTCGGGAGCTTTCGTCTTACGAGTTTGTTCTGGCTGAGGCTGTGCTTGATGGTGGCGGAAACCCCGTAAGCCGACGTGTAGATCGGCAGCGATTCTCACGTTCCAGCGTGAGTGGAACGATGACTCCCGACGAATAACATGCTACACTTAAGGGACAAATGACTATATAATTTGGCGCGCGGGGAAACACAAAATCATGAACATCGCTGAAAACACTCTACCCAACCGCCACGTGCGTTATCGTCGTCAATGCCACCACGACCATCACCTCCATCGTTATGGTCACAAATACCCTCATTGCCGCCGCCACTGTTAGCATAGTAATCGAAAGAATTTGATGTCAGTTTCTTTTCTTCAATGACCATGAATTTTATTTAAGAGATCCATTGTTGTTTTTTTCTGAACGGAGGTTCAAAGAATACTATGAATGTTTTTGTTATTACCAATAAATCAGTCTTGCGAAATAGATTAAACGAGACATACGATACCCACGAGAGATACATGAGATACTCGAAAATGCACCCTACTTTACAAATTCATACATCTCGGATGGCGCGAGTGATTATAAGACAGTAAAATCAGTCTCCTTTCCTCTAGGTAAGACTCTATATCGACATCTAGTGACGACACGCACGCAATGAAACCGACTCACCACACATTTCTTACTTCCCGCATATTAATGGCTACCACTCACACAGATTATCTATTTAAAATACTATACACAATTTAACATCTTCACTCTGAATATACTGCCTGATGTGAATATACAACAGACAACAATTATATTCTGAAAACAATAATTAACATTTCTTGTGAAAAGCATCAAAAAAATCTGTCGCCAATTCAAATTATGGACCCGATTCTTAAGAGAACAACTATTTTTTATTCACAAGCTCATTAGTTACTTTTTTCGTTGGTTCATATATTCGATGAAAATGAGGGCTACCCAGAATTGCTTGTATCGCCCATTTTACGATGGGTTGTTTTTTTATGACTACAAACAATTTTACTGCTGCATCCATGAAAGTGTTCCCAGTGAAAATTTATTGTCTCTAACGTTACTATTATTTTAGTCACTGAACCTTCACCTTCAACAGTTCATGGCCTCTATTTTCTCTCCTACCTTCACTAAAACTATCAAAGTCTAGATTTTGATTTGAACCTATTTGCATACTATCTCTATCTTAATTAATATTTCTATCTGCGCCTCCACACTCACGAACTAGACTCTGCATGGTCTCCATCTTTATTCTCACTTGTATTTCCATCTCGATATTTTCCTTCATGTCTCCCTTGGCTACCTTCACTTTCACGTGGCTTTCATATATGTAGTTATTATACAAATTTTTAAACGAAAAATTGATATTTTTAATAGCAAATTGCACCGGACTAAACAAAATGGAGATACATATTTAAAACTAAATGGATACATAATTAATTACTCACAAGAGGGGTCACGCTTTCACAAATAATATAGATTTTCCTACTGTCATTGTACTCTCTTTCAAGAAAGGTATGAGTAAAGAAAGTTATGAATAAACAGGACGCAAAAACACAATCTTCAAGAGAGACATTCTTTAGACGTGAAATATAAGCAACATTAAGAACATAAATGGCGAGATTCAATATTTAAACAACGATTTACAAATTTACTTAAATTAAAGTTATGAATGATATAAAAGAAAGCATTTCATAAACATTATGAATAATACAAAAGAAAGTATTACATAAACATTATGAATAATACAAAAGAAAGTATAATAAAAAAGAAGGAAAATATTGTGTAAAAATTCATACATGGAGAGTAAGAGGTAGATCAATGTAAGTAATCAAGTAGTCAATAGTAACGTAGCCAATACCCAAAGTTTTCGAAATTAACATCATTCAGTGTAGAAAATTGGTCTCTTTTACATCTGCTCGTGTATTTTACTAGAGTGCATGCCAAAATGCAAAGATAATTTTGCTAATGTTGATTTATGTTTGTATTTATTGTCGAATAATTAGAACCAATTATTAAACAGTTTATTACTTTCAAAATTTACACAACATTTCGAATCCTTTCGGATTCTTCCTACGGTATATTTTCTATAACTGTAAGAAACAATAATTTAACTTGGAATAATATTTACAAAAGTTCTGGTTGGTCTGGCTAGCTTACGTGACTGACGTGCTCTGGCTGTGCTCCACTATTTTACTTAATTTTTTCTACTTTTCTATATCTCTCAAGTATCTTTTGTTGTTAAATTGTTTTCTTTACTTGAGTACTTGCTACAGATAAGCTGAAAAGAGATTTATATTGTCCCTGCAGTGAAAAAGAGGTTATACAGATATTGGCTTAAAAACGTTGTAACGGACAAACTTGTATTTGAACGCGTTTATTTGTTCATTACGCGATTTGCGTAAAGTGTTAAACTGTTAGTGAAAGTGTTGTGAAAATTGTTAAAAAACATCCAAATTCAACTATCTTTCTTTGCATCTACAGACCTGCAACAAAGGGAGCTTTAGATAATTTTATTTTCTTAGAAAATCTTAGTGATATTTTAAATCCAGTGTTATATGTAGAGAATTCAATATTGACTGTCTGAGCGAATACCACGAAAAAGAGCAGTTTCTCAATTCACTGCATTCTTTTAATTTAGATATTAATGTACCTACACGGAATACATTTACTTCACAAAAAGCAATAGATCAAATTGTAATTAACAAAACTACAACTAGATAGATATGAAACAAAAACTACTAATCTAGGTTACAGTGACCATGATGCTCAAATTCTTACAATGACCAATAACATGAATACTGACACAAATTCTTCACGCATGTGCAGAGCATTCACTAAAGTTAACATAAAATTATTTACGGACTACTTGCTGAAGGAATCGTGGGACACAGTTTATAACGCTGTTGACACAAATGAAAAATATAAAAGTTACTGCAAACGAAATTATTATTCCACTTAATACGAATTACAGCTACACTCAGACATTCATTGTGTCCACCCATCATTAGATTAAATACACGTTGTGGAAAGCGTTGAGTAAATGTCTCACCCAACATAGCCGTTAGATAATTATCGACAGAGGTGATAGAAACCCAGAATTAATGATGAGCTGTCTTAATAATAATTTCATTTGTAATAATTTGGTAAAAAATTGTTCAAGTGTAACGGTTTTTCTTTGTTTTTGATTTTTTTTTCACATTTATAGAAAATATATCTGAAGAAAATCCGAACCTATAGGATTCGAAAAGTGTAAATTTTAATATTAATAAATCATCTGTTTATTATTTGATTTAATTATTCCATACATAATTTCGACCTTGGGTCAATTTTCGATTNNCGCTTCGCTGGCGACGGCACGCGTGTGCATGCCTCGAGAGCGGATGCTGAGAAAAAGAATCGCAGTCCCAGTATCTACAAGCACAATAAGCAGTTGTTTACGGGCCCCCTGTTTACAAAGGTCGCAAAAAATCACATTAAAAATCGAAGAAAAAGAACATAAAAAATTCTTGAAACTGTTGAATAATAAATTTGTTTTGATTTGTATTTGTACAATAAATGATTTTATTATTAGTGTTTTTTTAATGAATGTGGAGATTTTCATCTTTTTTTGGACTGCCCCACCACGATTATGTGCCTGCAGTCCCCGCAATACTTCAATCTGGGCTCATTACTAATCAGGAACACAATCAGGTGCTGATTACATACGATGAATTTCGCTTTGGTTAGCTCTCGGCGATAATATGGCATTAAACCATCCAAGACGTGCCTTTTGTTTCTAGACAATTGTTTTGCCTTTCCAGTTGACGCTTTTGAATCATAAAAATATTAGTTAAATGTAACTTGATATATACTTTATATTATTCGGGCATGAATTCCCTTATTCGCAAATCCAATATTGTAGCTTCATCAGTATTCTAGCATTTTGCCCAAAGAGACAACACTGCAGTAAATACATCCATGCTTCACATGCATGGTGTATCTGTTGAGCATTAAATAAAATACATCTTTTTTTGTTTTACGTGCTGTTCTGAAAGAGAGTACGCACGTGACAATGACACGTGAATGAATTTAAAAGCGGATTCCGGTCTAAACAATGCAAGGACAGGTGTTTTGGAAGGAACGGAAATCAATGGTGTCAGCGTTACATTTCATACCTGCCGCTTCCCGGAGCAAAGCCTTGTATTTTATCTTTGTATTATATTCTGTATTACAAGGGCTATGGACAACTCTACTCCACCTTGTTGACAAAATTAAGATAATCCTACAAGCATACTCTCCATATCGATTTTTTTTTGTATTAATCTGGTGGAAAATATGAACCAGATCTTTGAAAACATTGGTCTTAACTCTTTTCCAGGAACATCGAATTCCAATATTTATTTTCCTATTCTCAAAAGAAACTGATACTCAATAGGGCTTTGTCCCGTTTGATCCCAGTAATAGTGTCTGTAATGTGATAAATTTAGTGGTTTATACATAGATAATAGATTATGATCACCGTACCAAAAACGTCATTTAAGATTTGGATAAAAATATTATATTTTAAGAATAAACTAGAACATTTTATCTTAAAATACTCTTTTTGTAAAAGAGCGAAATGTATAGCATTTGAATGTATATCACCTCATGATTTTTTTCCTTTGCTTATTTGATCATGATATGATTATATTATAGAAGAAATATGCCAATTAAATAGAACTAGGATATTTAGGATAAATAGTTTCGTAGATACATTTGATTTCAGCTGTGTCAATAATTATTTATTCAATGTATGATGAATTTACCTGGGTGTTTATATTATTCCACTTTTTTTTTAAGGTATGAAGATATTTTTCCAAGAAAGAAGTGGAATGAAATCAAAGAACAATTTTTAATGCATATTTCAATTTCCTAGTACATAAAGTTTGCCCAAAAGACATATTAGATCTGTAATACAGAATGTCAAAAACGTTTATCTGATAATTATAAATAAGAATATAATCCAGAATAATGATTCATTTTATTTTATTTATTTAATGTAAAAACACTTGAAAACTGTGTGACGTGGTTTGGGGGAGAAGTTCAATCTGTGTGCGGTAACTTCAGTTCTGGGATCTCGGTCTTAAGACATATACATAATGTGAATTATGAATTTCACCTTAATGGGACAACGAGGAATTTAGGCAAGAATGCGGTTGAATGTCCCACAAGATGAAATACAATTCTTGTTAGAGGCTCTTTAATATATTAGAATTATACAAACTAAATGGTAACTAATACACAAATATCGTTGTTAAAATCAGAATTGCTTTCCCATTTGGTGCTCGGTGTATTGTCAAATTTACAGAAAGATTTATGCAGCAGAAAATATTTTACTTGGCATTTGAAATGTCAAGCTGAAAAATTAAAAGAATGGAAATATTCATAATGGAATCAATCTAGCTAGTATGAACATTTGTACTGATGTACAAATTGCTCACACGGGCTGGATTAATTCCTTCCTGGTGGTCTCCGATTTGCTTTTTTAACTACTAGTAATACAGGGTTATATCTAAGGAGTGGACAACACTTAAATATTCAATTGTTCGGCAAGTTATTTAATTTATTCCTGATGGGTATTTGGCTAATTCATTGGGTGGGCGTGAATACTGATTATTTAATGTAATACAAAACATACAATTTATTTGAACCTATTTCTGGAAATATCCAGTGGCTTTTCAAAATTCTAATGCTTTTAATTTTTTAGAGGGACAATCACGCTTTTGACTCCCCGATTCCTTAAACGAATTGATAAGAAACTAACTTCCATTCTTCAATTTAATAATTATCCTACGTAGTTTATGAATAAAATCAAGCCTTTTTCCAATTACAGATGTTGGCCCATTCCAGAGCTATAAAAATATAATGGACTATATTCTAAACTTATATGTTAGTAATTTTTCCAAAAATCAATTACTCTCTAGAAAAGGAACTGAAATAAAATTAATGTTGACATCAATTAATAGGGTAGTAAATGGAAAGAAACATTGTTACTAACTTTCAAGATAGGTAGTTGAATGTAGACAATGTATAACTTATAAAATTGAAAGTGCAGTCTGAAAAGAAGGTCCGGCAGCCTAAATTGAACCAACAAAGAGAAAATTAATGAAGCGTCTCGCAGAAAATATAATAAATATAAAGGAGAATACATGTAAAGACAATTCTTTTCCACTACACCGACTAAATACAAAACACACATTGACTTCACTGAAACTAAAATATTACCTAGTGAGAATAAAAGGTATTCAAGGCATATCCTTACAACACTATTTATTAAAAAGACTCCCTTTTGCAATTCCCAAATAGAACGGAACAATTACACGCATGTATGTGGGGTTCTTAGGCAATTTCATGTAATTTCCAATACAATCTTTAGTTATTATTCATATTATAATACCATATTCAGTGTTATCTTTTCGCTCCTAATTGTTATCTATTGCTCCCAAATGTTTTGCGATCCTCACGTGATTGCCCCCTTTCCTCCGTCCGTTCTCCATCTCCTCCTTCCACTGTCTATTTCTGCTTCGCCCAGCCCTGTGTTTCCCTCCTCTTCAAAGCCTTCCGCCTCATCCCTGTCTGACTAAACCACTGGCTGCTGCTCCGCAAGGTCAGTCCTGTTAGAAATTTGTATGCCTACATGCAACATGTTGAAGGATAATACGTAATAATTTATTATTACTTAATTTCTTCTCCTCTGTCTTTTACTATGTCAATATTGAGTACATCAGGAATGTTATCCAAGGTGAGTCTCTTTTTATTACTCTGAAGATTGTGCATGTCTAAGTAACTCTATATTCGATTTCTGTATAAAGATAAGGACCATTACATTACGAAACATTGTGACCGACACGAGGGAATTACAAATTCCATGTATTTTGTTCGTGTAACAATTAATTATACAATGTAATTAATTTAATAATAAATGTTTTTAAAACAAATTACGCGTTTTGATTTATGTTAATAAAAATTACAGAATCTTAATATACATGTCCGCACGATATGTCGGCCAAATACCCGTCAACAATGAACGCCACAGACGAACCTTCGCAACTCAAAGATTCAAAAGAAAGATGAGTAGTTTTCGGTTGTTACAAAACCTCAATCACTGAAAATAGATTGACCAAGCACTAAAGAGATCAGAGAGAACAACGAGCTGGTGACGCCTTCACTCACATCAACACACGCACCGCACCAACGGAGTTTACGATCCACCCCCGTCTTCCCGACACAGAATTAACTAGATCGAGCCACGCAGTTGCCAGGAACAGCGTGGAAGCCGTAACTGCTCGTTCAGAAACACATATTCCCACACTCGCACTCACATCCTCACCCACACCCACATGCACCAGCCCGCTCACGGGCAAGCACGCCAGGAAACAGAAGGCCAGTGTAGACAGAATAGAAACCTGTTTGCTCGCATAAATGTATTTGCACGTCGCCACACATATCGGTTGCACACGTACACAAGCGTCGTTGCACATCTGCTCCGCTCAAACATGCGTGTGTATGGAGCATCTTATCGCATTATCTAGAGATCACGCTTTTTTTTTTGTGTGTGTGTGTGTGTGTGTGTGTGTACCTACAAACATTCTCAACCCTTTCCTCGCACCGGCTTCATTTAGAAGAATGATTCTCCCTTCGTTGCCTCGTTGATTTTTTTCTGTAATATACAGCAAACAACACATTATCTAGAGTATAGTTAAAGGTGGTCGCTCCTTGGCTAATTAATATGAATGGCTGAATTTCCGTTTACATTCGTTATAAGTAAAAACGTCGTAGTGATGTAGAAGAATGCAGGAATGATTTAAAAAGAACATTTTCATTATATAATGGTATCTGAAGAAATGGTCTCTTCGAGTACTTGACAGCCATAATTTCGTGAAACCAATTGATGTTTTTCCATACGAAACGTGTAAATATTTCCTCTTGTAGATAGTCATCTGGCCCCATGGACAGTGGCCCGACATATTTCGTAGATTAATATGTCGATCAGATTAGATGGCTACAACTTCCTGACGAATTTGCTGTTTTGATCCCAAATGATACAAGAAGCAGAAGATCGGTAAACAATCCTGTTTATTCAGTATCTTCCTGCGTTGAGACTCGACGCCATAGAATTTAGATAAGTGATATTAATAGCTGCTCATCTTGCGGGGTTGTTCATTTGTCGTTCAACAATAAATGATTTTCATGAATGCTCTGAAGCTCTCGTTTACCAAAATTTTTCATTAGGCACACAGCTTGGCGTTTATGCGTTGCACGCTTTCGTGATCCAGCGACTCTGCTTTAATTTAAACACAATTATTTAAACAATTAATTTTCCACGTTATTTCATATATCCACTCACATACTTGTCACAAATATTAGCTGGGTCACAGAAGCGAAGAAGATTGTGTAGGAGAGAGTGGAGGAGGAAGAGGACAAGCAGAATAAGAATAAAAAAGTAGATCAAGAAGAAGTAGAAAATGAAGAAGAAGAAGAAGAAGAAGAAGAAGAAGAATGAAGGAGTAGACAATGAAGAAGGAGAAGGAGAAATCAAAGAAGAACAAGAGGAGAAATTTTGACTTAGCTCACTACTGTATGTTCTGCATTTAGTAAACGAATCATGGGTTCTGTGTCTTTTCTATCTCGCTCATGAAGTCCTGACAGTTAGCAAATCTTTTAATTCCAATCATCTGAATACTCAATACAGAAAATTTATTCTCATTGCTCAACCCAAGCCTGTGAGTCTCATAAACTCACGGCAATACGCCACTCTCCATCCATCACCGAAATATTGTTTTGACGCGCGCGCTATAGCGACACCGTTCCTCACAACAGGGCAGGCAAACAAACGTCTAATTTGGCCCGGGCCGCGAGGCGCATTTAGCTACTTGAAAGCAACACACGTCGGGCCCTACTTGGTCGCAGCTGTCAGCGGGCGGCACGCGGAGGCCAGGGCCTCGCTGCGAACCGAACGTGAATGGGCGTCTTAAGTCAGCAGCCGCGCTGCGCCGCGCCGCGGAGAACTGGATCGGCCGACGGCAAGCGCCGCACCGGGGAAACAGTGGCCCGCCGCCAGCTTCCGGTGACCGTATGCATGCCGGCGTGTGTGTGTGTGTGTGTGTGTGTGTTTGTGTGTGTGTTTGTGTGTGTGTTTGTGTGTGTGTTTGTGTGGTTTGGTGTTGTGTGTTTTGTTTGTGTGTTTTGGTGTTTGTGTGTGTTTGTGTGTGTGTGTGTTTGTTGTGTGTGTGTTTTGTGTGTGTGTTTGTGTGTGTGTGTGTTTGGTGTGTGTGGTTGTGTGTGTGGTGTGTTTAGTGTGTGTGTGTTTGTGTGTGTGGGTGTTTGGTTGTGTGTTTGGGTGTGGTGTTTGTGTGGTTGTGTTTGTGTGTGTGTGTTTGTGGTGTGTGGGTTTGTGGTGTGGTGTTTGTGTTGTGGTGTTGTGTGGTGTGTTTTTGTGTGTGTGTGTTTGTGTGTTTGTGTCGTGTGTTGTGTTTGTTGGTTGTTGGGGTGTGTGTGTGTTTGTGTGTGTGTGATTTGTTGTGTGTGTTGATTGTGTTGTGTTTGGTTGGTGTGTTGTGTGTGTGTTTGTGTGTGTGTTTGTGTGTGTGTGTTTGTGTTGTGTGTTTGTTGTGTGTTTGGGTGTTGTTTGTGTGTGTGTTTGTGTGTGTGTGTTTGTGTGTGTGTGTTTGTGTGTGTGTGTTTGTGTGTGTACGTACAAACATTCTCAACCCTTTCCTCGCACCGGCCTCATTTAGAAGAATGATTCTCGCTTCATTGCCCCGTTGATTTTTTCTGTAATATGCAGCAAACAACACAGATAATTGCACTTAAATTAATTGATAGGAATTAGGCAAAGAATAAGAGCAAAGGTTGTGAAAAAATTGTTTTTTTTAATTTATACTTTGTTATTATGTGTACTATTATAATTGTCAATTTTTACAAATACAAAGAAATGTTATAAATAAAATGTTCCTTTGAATTGAGGACATTAACATTTTATAAATTAATGTTCTTTATTCCATCATTTACTTTCTAAAAGTATATTCTCAACGTTTCGAAACAAAAGATGGTTACGGAAATTCACATTATAGCTATTTGCTATGCAACAGTGATGGCCACAAACGAATTTATAATACAATAGAACAATAATTTTAACTAATTTGTTACCAGAATTCCGGTGTGATTAGATTGGTTATGATAATTAGTTTCAAAGCTTCATTTTAGAAAACAATCAATTATCCACTTCTCGTATATTTTTTGTAATCAATATCAATCTTAATTATCTCTATCAGTCACCGGTGCATATTCGGCTCTCGACCCCCAGTTGACCCCTTGCCCATCAGTGACCCCTTTAAAATTTCATTGACTCCAATGCAATCGATACCGACGCCCTTGAAAACTCATGGTGTAGAGAGCACAGTGGAGCAGTGAACGGCAAAACGTATTAATTACCGATTAAAGCGAGATTATTATTCGACAATACAACACTTCCTCAAAAGATATTTATATACGACAATGAGCCAGTTTTATTAGTCCACATGAAAATCAAATCTGTAGTTCGTTTGCCGTTGCAGGTATGTTTCCAATTACGCGAGAGCAAACATTGTAATTTACCAATGTGGTTTACCATGCTTTGTAGACAACTTTTTTATCAGTCTGCTATGAGCAGCAAAAGTGTTGTTTAGGGAATCTGGATCTCAAGAAAACGTACGCAAATTATACTGGCCGAGAACAGGCGTGCAACTAGGTAGAAAAAAATTGCAGCTTGTCTGCACAATAATGATTGTTTTGGATGTTGTGATTAAATCGGTTCCGAGAATTTTAATACGAAGCAGTCAATAATATCGAAAAAATGCAAAATATCAACGTAAAAGAGTAAAGATATTTAATATAGGTAATAACTCGAAAATCGCGTGTTATTTTGTGAAAGTATGAAGAAACATTTTATTTTCAGTAATGAAAAGCAGAACAAAATACATCCGAATGGTGGATATTATACCCTCTCTACTACTAATTCCATATACACCATTAATCTTCAAGATTTTAAAATGAATGATATGGTTTTACTACGTTCAGTTTTACACTTTTATTTTTTTCAGACGTGAAAAACACCAGCAAACATACGTCCAAATTGTTGTAAAATGTCAATATCAAGTGTTTTGTAATATAATATTTGTGTCTTAATAAATTTGCTCAACAAGGTAATTGTTTCAAGGAAGAATATTAGTTATGAAAGGAAGTCATAAATACGACGAGTTAGATTTTTTGCAAGGCATCAATTAATTAAAATTAAAATTAATTAATCAATTAATTAATTTTAAGAGGAGGCGTAAGACAATAAGAAAAGGAAACGAAAAGGAAATACAAAGAAAGAACGAGAAAAAGGTAAGAGGGTAAGAGGAGCTCAAGAAAATGTGCGCAGATGATACTCGTTTTCCATACGTGAACAGAGTTTTTTGAAGATAAATGAATCGACATGATAAACAGGAGGCAATGTAGGAAAGGAAAAGAAGAAAGCGGGCGTTCCTTGAGGATGAGATTGGGCGCGAGCAGGGACGCGAGGAAGAGTCGGGGTTGGACCAAAGAAAGCACGCCCTGCAGAGATAACCGGCCGGGTTTCTACGGAGAATTCAAAGAGGTCATTAGACGATGCGGGGGAAGGAGGGCTAGGGAATTGCGTGGCAGGGGGCCCACTTGCACCACGTGCTTCTAATTGACACACGGTCCATGTTCTAGAACCTTGGCGCGTTCCCGCTCCTTCACCCCCCCCCCACTCCTCACCCACTCCCTGGCTGCGTTAGCTCAGCGGGAACACGGTTGCCATACCAGGGGAACACCAAACCAGGACTCTAACAAAGGGGCAACGGATTTTGCTCCATTATTTTCTTCCCCATCCTTAACCCCTCCAGCTTCCTCACCCCCACTTACATGCATTACACTACCAAACACAACGGACAAATAGAGGGGGGCTTAGAGTTTGCGTCTGGTAAGGCGGCGTCCCTTGAGAGAGAGATACCTTACCGGGAAGAAAACACTGTAAGATGACGTGTAGGTCGGCGTCGAATCCCACGCCACCACCTGCTGGATTATGAAGTGCACTAAGCTTACGGAGATGATGCACATAGTTCGTTGATGCTCCTCGAATCAGATATTTCCTCACCTCTCACTCCCACTCGCGCTCCCGGTAAGTTCTCGGCGTGCGAGCGGACGTACGAATTGCACGCCAAATTCGTCCAAATGGGAAATGGGATGGACTGCTGTAAGCCCACGCACCTCTCCCAGGCAACGCGCATCAAGCAGTGGATATTGCAGTTTTTGATGCGAAGCTCTATGTACTTGATCTGAATTTCCAAGCTGTCCAGATCGTTCATGCATTAACCGAATAATGCCGGAACACATTGAATGTAGAATGAAAAATACTATATTCCAGAATTTACGAGTAAGATCATGGTGTGTAATTGATGTACGATTCTAGAAATTAAGGCAATAGTCATTGTCGACTGAATGAATATTATTTGTAAATAATGAGAAAGGCTGTTACGGGGATAACACTAAGGCTGTAAAGCATTCGATACAAATGTATGAGAGATTTGACGATATGCAGTTTCAAGACATTATACATACTGCGCGATCATTTGTCTTTGTGTTACAAATATCACATAATGTAACATTTCCGACAATTTATAACATTACAGACTTATTTTGTTTTCATGTTTGTAACTATAAAATTACTTTTTCATAAAAAGGTGTAGATGAAAGTAGATTCAATGATTTCAATAATGGACGTATTTAATACATGCAATATACTGAAAAATACTACAAGAAAATAAATTTTAAAAAAGTGTTTTTACCAGTCTCATGATTCGACGTTATACAGTGCAGTATTTCGTGGAGATTTTGTGGATATAAAAGTAATGTAATTCAAATCCACAGCAACCATTTCAAAGCACTCTAACTACTCATCGGGGACGACAAAAAGCAACAATTGGACTTGCAAGAAATTGCACGGAATATGAAAGAGTTCTCTAACAACACATTTTACGGCGGTCGCCGCCCGCGGCCAGTGATGTTGCTCGTCAAAGGACGGACAACGCAGCAACCGAGAGGCAAAGAGACGCGGGGACGCGATAGGAAGAGACGGAGAGAGGGAGGAGAAAGGCAGAGACGGGGAGAGAGAGAGATAAAAGAAAAAAAACAGTGGTCGCCCGAGAGGTCAGCAATAGAGCGCCATCAAATGAACACGAGATAATGCAACGCCCCCGCAGATGCCGCTTTGTCGTTTGCCGGCGCGCCCCGACCCCACGCGGCTCCCCTGCGGGCCGACCCGCGGCCGCCCCCCCCCCCCCCCACCAAGGCACCGCTTCCCCACGCTCTGCCACGCGCTTCCGATCTGGGCCGGCCTCTTCTCTGGCTAGCAGCTGCCGCCATTGGACGTTCTTTGACCAAGCAACGAACCGCACGCGCTTCTAGCACACTGCACTCGTCTACTTCCTCCATTTATTTCCTCTCTCCCGCTTCCCCGTGCTTCCACCTTCCTCTCCCCGCCTGCATGTCCCTCTCCTCTTCCCCACTGCGTCCCCCTCTCCCGTTTCCACATCTCTCTCTCCGTCTCCCTCCTTCTCCGTCTCGCCTCTGCCTCCCCCCGTCTCCCTCTCTCCCGTCTCCCTCTCTCCGTCTCCTCTCTCCGTCTCCCCTCCTCTCCTGTCTCCCTCTCTCTCCGTTTCCTCCTCTCTCCGTCTCCCTCTCCTTCCGTCTCTCCCTCCTCTCCGTTTTTCCCTCTTCTCTTCCGTCTCTACCCCTTTCTCTCCTTCCTCCCTCTCTCCGTCTCCCTCCTCTCCGTCCCCCTCTCTCCGTCTTCCCCTCTCTCCGTCGGCCCCTCCCCCTCTCTCCGTTACGCCCCCTTCTCTCGTCCCCCCCTCTCTCCGTCTTCCTCCCTCTCTCCTCCCCCTCTCTCCGTTCCCCCTCTCTCCCGTCGCCGTTCCTCTCCTCTCTCCGTTTCCCCCTCTCTCCCGTCCCCCTCTCTCCGGTCTCCCCTCCTCTCCGTTCTCCCTTTCTCCATCTCCCTTTCTCCATCTCCCTTTCTCCATCTCCCTTTCTCCATCTCTTTTTCCTCAGTTCTTTGTGTCGGTCACAAATGTCAGCGTCCGTTCTCATCTTTCTTCTTCAATACTGCCTCGTCTTCCTTCCCTGCTTCACCCCTTATCTTGTCCCAGTCTCCACGTTCTCCGTTTTGTCATTCACGCTTCTCTATACTCCGTACTGTGCCAATGATACCCGCACCTTGATACTTTCCGATCCTAACGCGCTCCCCAAACCCGTTCTCTTCCACGTTCATTCCCATCTGCCGTCTCTGTCGGCCGTCGTTCATTCAGGTTTCTATTCCTATCGCGTCGTTCCCTGACATTGCTATTGAACTGTTTAACATACCACCGTCGTCTTTCTCATCGTTCAATCTTTCCATCAGTTCCTCCAGTTTCGCTTTCTCTTTAATCGTGGACGTACTGCAGCGAGACGCGTCACCCTGAACTCATTCACATCGGCTGCAGGAATCACCAAAACCCCAAACGTAATATTCTATGGCAACACTGCACTCAGTTTAACCATCACCACCATGACTAATACTTCCAGCTGTTTACGGGACGTACAATTACCACTACGTTTATCAGAGTAATGCCATGGCTACCGTCGTCACCACTGCTCTTTCTGCTCCCGCTTCTAGAGCTGATATAATCAAAAGGGTGGCGTGTTCGCACATGAATGTGCACACTCTCACACAAGCAAGCACAAACATTCACACACACATTGCACATTCATATACGCACCAACACATACACGCACAAACACAATCTCCCTCTGAGCGCCCCCGTTCATGTTGTTCTCGTATGCTATACGTTTCCGGTACCACACAGCCACCACGGCGCCTCTTGTCCCGATGTGAATTCCCATCTCCAACATCGTCGGTCTCACTTCGGCCTAACACACAGTCTGATGCCTTGTTGTGGTTCATTCGATCCATTCGTAGGCCGCAGCTGAGAGAAGCATGCCACATCTGCAGCCATTGTTGGTATTGCTCCTAACTCCATCGAGAGTTTTGGGTTGTTTGCTTTGATCTACCGAAAATGTGCAGAGGCTGTCCATGTTTTGTTATTGGAGAATAGGAATCGTTTCTTATGTCAATATTTAATACATAACTGTACTTTTTCAGCTAAAAAGAATATATTTGCAATATTATTGAAGTTCATTAATGCCAAAATCTTCCCTTTAACTGTCACTACGTGCATCATTGCATACCAAAGCACATAAAAGCTTGTAGTGTTATACGTACAACATCACTCTGGATCTCCTACTTTTAATAATTTTTGCAATTTTCGAAATTGCAGACAGATCAACGAAAGTGGGAACAGAGTCATTTCCATTTCCGTAATTCATCCTATCAGAGAAAATGTGTCAGGAAAAAATTTAGAGCCATGTTTCAGAAAATCTTTTTTATAAGCGGTCTTTGCACAATTCACTCTGAATTTTTTTAAGAAATAATTTCGAAAAATTTTGGTGAAAATCTAGTACAGCATTATGTAAAACTAATACATAAATATGGAGCCTATCTAATGATTATAATCGATTGTGAACATCAAATTTAGCAAGTTCAAATAAAGGTTAATCGTTCAAATGATTTATTTATTTCATTTTAATGGGAGATTTGGGAAGTGGTCAGCACATCGATTCATATTACTGTGAACAATTTCACTACCTTGAGTTTGAAACAGCAATCCAGTTGTCTCAGAAATTTAGTTATGTTAAAATTATTTCAAGGGATACGTGCATCAAAACAGAACGCAAATGAGCCCTGAGATTCTCGTGTGGTTTATCAGGGCTTACCACAGCAAAGGGATAAACATTTTATTCATGTTCAAAATTACAATTTACTTCAAAAGATGGCGTTAATAGCATCACTCCTGTCTTGATTTAAATATTTTATCTCCAAAGCTTGTTAAATTTCACCCCCAGCGACGTATAAACTAGATGCCAACTAAATTTTCCTCACTTCCCCTAAGGCTCTTACGTTCCCGCAAAGGCGGCCGCAACCCCTAGTTCAAGAAGCTCTGCCCTAGACTTGCAGTGTTTGCTTAAGCATAAATTAGGCGGCGCGCAGACTGCCTCTAGCCGGTTGCCGTCACCCACGTCTCGCCGCAGTTTCTCGTGTTTCGCTGCCTCCCTTAGCAGCGCTTCAGCGCCCCTGCCCACACTCTCCTCGGGCGGGTCCCTCGCGAGCGCCCTGCCCTCCACGGCCCACACACTCCCTCCGAACCGCCGTTCGCATTGGCTCATTCCCCACTGTCGCTGCGTTAGGTGGCTCAGGACATCAACTGATGTCACTGCAATGCCTTAGACCAGAAGGTCCCACGTTCGAGACCTACGGTAGCAGGATGATTTTCGACACTTGCCAGGCAGGTCGAATTCAGTCGCTGACAGGAAAAGAATTCTATCGGCCGGTATTTTGCCGTGGTTTCTCTGATCAACTCCAGGCGAATGCCGGAGCATAACCCTAATAAACGGGCCAGGGACCGTTCGCTCACACACACACGTATTACATTACAACAAATACCGGGAAACCAGTCGGGAGCTTAGAACGTGTCCCGGCTGTGGCGGTGCAACGTTGGTGGGAGATACGTGGTTGGGGAAAACCCCGCATGCCGACGTGTAGTTTGGCGGGGGAAGATCAATGGCATCTCCCGCGACAAAAAAAACAATATATACTTAAGACAAGACTAATGCCACGAATATAGACGGACATGCCCGGAATCCCTAATCAATCAATCCTTACTTCCTCTAACCCACCGAGACCATACTTCTCGTCGTCTCGCCTCAATGACCCACACACATGACAATAATGGAAATTAACGTACATTTGTTGACGTCCAGGCCGTCATACGCCACGCCTCCACGCCGCCGCCACCGCCTCCACCGCCGCCCACGCCTCCACCGCCGCCCACAGCCTCCACCGCGCCCACGGCCTCATCCCCGTTCTGCGTCCACGCCTCCATCGGGGCCACCGCCGCCCACGCCGCCACCGCCGCCCAACGCCGCCACCCTCGCCGCCCACGCCGCCACGCCGCCCACGCCTCCCATCCCCGTCTGCGTCCACGCCTCCACCGGGCCACGCCGCCCACGGACTGCCTGCCATCCCCTCTGCGTCCACCGCCTCCACGGGGGCCACCGCGCCCACGTCCCACCGCGCCCACACGGCCCGCCACCGCTGCCGCCACGTACTTCGGCTTGGCCGCACCGCCACCCACGCCTCCACCGCCGCCACGCCTCCACCAGCCGCCTCACGCTCCACGCCGCCCACGGCGGCCACCGCGCCCACGCCGCCACCGCCGCCAGCCGCCGCCGCACGCCGCCACCGCCGCCACCGCCGGCCACCGCCGCCACGCCGCCACCGCCGCCACCGCCGCCACCGCCGCCCACGCGCCCCGCCGCCCGCCTCCACCCCGCCTTCTTTCCCGCGTCGCCGCTCCTGCATCACCCTCGCAAACTTCTCATCTCGACGCCTAACCGCCTCTCGGTCTCGCAACGGCAGCAGTCCCTCCTGGCAACCAGCTACGCTTGTCGTCCCGTGGAGTCTCGAATTGATTGTGACGTAAGTTATTTATAGATGCTGACGGAAAGGGGTGTCCCTAAAGATGCTATAATTCGGAGAAATGTACTTCTATGCGATGAGAGTATTATTTCCCTTAATTAAGTTTCCAGAAATACTATTCTTTTGTATCGTTAGAGTTTGGTGAAATTCTCGAACTTCGTGTTTCAATATGTAAATTAACGTACAAATTTGTGACAAGTTGTGCAAATGTATAAGGTTCTCCAATAAATTTTATTAAATACTACGAATCGAGATTCAGATTTAATAAAATCTTGCAACGCCGATAAACCAGAACATTAATATTTTGTGATTTTGATATTTTTTTAATTGTAAAAGAGAAAAAATAAATAAACTTATGACTTTCAACACCTAAATCTCATTCCCAATCCAATGCTACTCTAACCTTTTTTATACATATATTCCAGTATAAATCCTCACTTTATAATAAAAACTTATGTATTGTCCACGATGTCAAAATATTTTTTGTTTGTTGTTTTCAGAGCTCTTAAACGTGCAACGAAGGTCCTTCACTTCCGTTCCTTCGCTCAAAATTCATCCTCCATAAGATTCTACAATTTCACAATCCTCATCAACATGTAAGTGTATACAATTGTTGTTTAACTAACCATCAACTCTTCAAATGCTTAGAGGAAATTTATAAACTACTTCCAAAGATAAAATAAAATGCATTACTTTGAGAGAAATTATGCCTTTATTAATATTATAAAACTCGAAATTAAACTTTCCTATGTCAGATAACTTTCAATTTTCATGATGCCTTTCATTTTTTACATCCTAGAAACATTTGATCAAAAGAGCTTACGCACGGTAAAACGAAGAAGCTGCAAAGAGCTTTTCTATTATCTAAATCCTGTATTGCACATTACCAAATTATTTGTGACAAAGTACTTTATAGACAACACACGACGTTCATTAAGCATTTCCGACCTGATAATATGGATCATTAATACTCACGAACCACACAGCTACAAACGCAACTGATCTAGGAAATCGAAACGTTTTCGTTGGAAAACGAGAGTAAAGAAGGTAAGAGAAAAAGATACCCTAGTTCTCCAGTAATTTGAAAGCGCCTGGGAGGCTTGCCCCGTGCGATACATCTCCGGTCCGATCGCCCGGGCTGAGGGAAGCTCCGTCCACCCAGACGCCGCCGCCCCGGCCCGCGGTCTACGTTTCCGCCAGCATTCGCCACACCGAACCGTCCAGCCCGCCCCCTCACCGATCCGTTGTCCTCTTACTTGCCGCTCCCGCTCTTTGCCTCCATCTCCCTCAAAAGTGCCCCACATCGTTCCCCCTTGCCCACGTCCACTACATCGCCTCTCCTCGCCCCTACATCGCACGACCGCTTTACCCTTTCCCTGTCACAGTACTCGACCTTTGCCCCGCGCTAACCGCCACGCTCGTCGTCTCAACGACGCCCCGCGTTGCCCATCCGCTTTCGCAACCAGCACTTCGCAATCTAACTTCAACTCAGCCAATTTCGTTTGGCGGCCCTTGCACAGCGCGCTTCTCGTACACCTTTAAAGTACGAGACAGCCGCGACTTCCGCCGCGGTCACCCAGCCGCCGGTCGCACGCCCGCCGGTCCCGCGCGCCGGTCCCCGCCGCCGGTCCCGCCGCCGGTCCCCGGCCGCCGGTCCCCGCCGCGGTCCCCCGCCGCCGGTCCCCGCCGCCGGTCCACCCGGCCGCCGGTCCCAGCCGCCGGTCCCCAGCCGCCGGGTACCGCACAAGGTCCCCGACACAGGTCCCGCCAGCAGGTCCCCGCCACGGTCCCCAGCCACAAGGTCCCCGCCACAGGTCCCAGGCGCCGGTCCCCGCCTTCGATCGTTTCTGTCCATCCTAGTCCCAGTCCCTGAATCTCCTCACCCGTGCCTCGCCATCACCCACCACCCAGATCCGTCTGCCCGCACGCGATCGCACATGTCACTGCCCCCTCCTCCACCAGAGCGTCCTCGCCGTCGCCTTCGCCTTCGCCCCAGGCGGCGCCGCGCAGCCGCGACCGCCTCATCCTTCACGTCGCTCGCGATTCTTTCGCAGACGCTTCGCGGAGCAGCGCGCGGAAACAGGGGGTGGCCGGCTGGCGGGGAGGCGACTGATAGCTGCGGCGGCGGAGCGGGACAGACTAAGAGCAAGACCCGGCAGGCGGGAGTGCATAGAAAAACGTGCTCTTGGAACAGGGAAGCGGAGATTTAATCGCCCTGGTTAGTTCTTCCTAGCAATGAAATAATCCATAGAACGTTGAATGGATTTCATCTATTTGGCTTTAATAAATGTTTCATCTTCATTTTCAGTTAATTTTGTTTCTGTTGCTCGTTTTATGTGTCAATTCAGTGGCACGTTCAAATGTTGGCAAAAGTCAAATTTGTAGTATTTAATGGTGAATTGTAATCAGACTGAAATAGGAACGACAATGACAAAGTGAATCTAACGCAAGCAATAATGATATCATGTATTCAGATATTAATATGAGAATTAATGGTGTTTAAATTAAAGTTGATGTAGTGAACGAGACACTAAACTGTAGCTTTTGAAGGCAGTATTCTTTAAATCAAAAGTGTAGCTAGTTACGTTTGGAGATAATGAAATTACACTAACACTTAGTCAATTAACCAACATATCTACATTCAAAATTACCACAGCTACTTAGGCATCGTTGGCAGCCAGAGAAAAGGGGCCCGTAAGTGGGTCCGACCATTCAACAAACCCGTAACTGCAGAACCGCTTTGCAGCAGTTATACGTATAAAGTTGTCAGGGGCGCTCGCCACTAATCTCAACTCTCAACTCGCCCCATTCCGGCAGCCTCGAGTTGAGCGTTGGCGGAGCGGGCTGAGGACGGACGGGGCGGGATGGGACTGGGGCGGGGCGGAGAGGGGTGAGGGGGGAGTGGAAGGAAGAGGAGGGGCGGCGCAAAGCGGCCGTTTCCAACACACACACACCCGCATTAGGCGCGATGCCCTAATGCGCGGCCCGGGGGACCAGTAAACGCGAGGTACAAAGGCCCCGGGCCCCAAACGGCGAGAGCAAGGGTAGGCAAGGGCAGCGCGTTATTCACGCGTTGCGTCCGTACACGGCGCCCGCTATTAGTTGCATTGTCATTGGCTAATCACTACATCGGGGGACTTGCGTGGAAGTTCTAAGTAAGATCGAGTAGCCCCTGAGGGGCGTTAGTTAGGCCATTGATTCGCGGAATCACGGGGCCGTCACGACACGGTATGTGATTAAACCTAAAGCGTTGGATTTCTTATTACTCAACCTCTCTTCTGCTTTAACTTCTTTTTCATTTCTTCTATTTTATGTAAGTAAAATGTAATAATTAATAATAATAATAATAATAATAATAATAATAATAATAATAATAATAATAATAATAATAATAATAATAATGAGAAAGATTTTGAAATGGAATGGTTGTGAATTGCCGATGTCATTTGTTATTGGTGCAAGCAATAGTTAAATTACATACACACACACACTAAACTATGACACACTAATTTTTGCAAGTTCTAAAACAAATTATTATCAAATTTATCACAACCCACTGATTGGGAGACGTAAGTGAGTGAGTGAGTATTTATTGTTACCGGGCGCGCCAACTAGTTAGGACGTTAGTTCAATTAGTGTCGAACATATTAATTACATACATTAGTAGCTACACATGTAGTTCAGTAGTTAGTAGGCATGAAGAACCAAACAGTTTTCAGAATTGAAACCATCATATCAATAACATTCAGAATCAGTGCAAATATCTCATGGAACTGAAATTTTGAAACAAATATTGTTGATAGTGTATTCTTTTTTTCGATGAGAAACTACATTGTGGTGTTCCTTGTGTGAATCTATTCTGTTTCCAACATTCGTTACAATTAAAATCAAATTACCACGATTGTTTTAGAAGAAGAACATATCTGGAACATAACCTATGACTATAACAACTCGGTTTATAGGAACACTGGCGCGTAAAGTAGCTAGGGACAAAAGAAAAATCAAAATTCATCTCCATTAAGATGTAATGTTTCACGTTCCAAAGAAACGAAATAAATGCTACTATCACAACTCAGCAAAGCGTATTCAAAACAAAGCAAATCTACTAGTCCACACAATATTTTAGCTGTGCCGTTCTGTCCACATCATTACTGGAGTGCGCGTGGTGGGGAGGAAAGAAGGCCGGGGCTGCGGACGCGCCCGCAACACGCATGTCCAAGTAGTCGTTTTCCGGGCGAGCGGCTGCGGCGTGGGCGATGCGGCCGGCGGCGGCGGCGGAGGCTGCGGGCGCTGCAGAGAGTGCAGCGCGACCGAGTGGGCGCTCGAGGCGGCGGCTGGGCAGGAGGGAGGTGGCGGTCGGGAGGAGGCGGTGGAAACAGATGGAGCGGTGAAGAGTGGCGGGGCGGAAGGGCAAGAGTAGCCAGTGGTGGCAGGATGATGGTTGGAGGCGTGAGTTATGGTGGTGGGCGAGACGGGTGTGGGTGGAGGCGGCGCGGCGCAGCAGTGGAAGCGGAGGCGGAGGCTGCGGTGGGAGTCCGCGGGGTGTGTGCGGGCGGAATGGGGTGATCGCCAAAGGGAAGGCGTTTGGGTAGCGTGGCGGTGGGAGAGGCGGGTGTTGGCGCTGGCACAGGGTGGGGTGTGGTAGCGGCGGGGGATGGGGAACGATGGGGCTGTGGTGGCCAGCGGCAGCCGGGTCGGAGCGTGCGCGGGCCGGCAAGGCACCGATGTCAGTGGCCAGTGGCGTGTCATGCAGGGCGAGGTCAGTGACGGAGGCCGGCGTTTGGCGGAAGAGGATTGAGGAGGAAGAAGGGGTAGCGGCCACGGCGGAGGGGGCGAGGGCAAGATCGCTCATGCGAGCGCCACGAAAAAAGCCTCGAGGCGACGGAGGGAGAGCGCCGGGACGCGGAGTTGAAGAACGCAACGGCTCAACTTGTGGCGCCGAGGGGCGAGAACTCAGTGTAACAGGGGAAGGGGAAAGAAGCAGAGTTGGGGCGAAAATGAGTGCGGATACTCACAGTACACAGGAGGCAGAAATATAGTGGGAAGGGTAAGGATACAGATGATCGAAAGAGAAAGAGGGGAGAGGAAGGTTCGAGACAAGTTCTAGCCTGCATTTTTCTCATAGCTATCAACTCAAATGTGTACAGTTTTCCTCACACATCAAAACGAATACGTTATTTGATAATTACATTCAAAAGAAGAAAGAGTATGAAGCCAACTTTCCTCCCGTCCGTCCGCTTAGGAACCAAAACTGGTGAGATTGCAGCGCGGGTGCGGAGCGAAGGCGCCAGTGGGAGAAGCGGACCGAGGGGCAACGGAGTGGAAGAGCCCGCGTCGAAGTTCGGGAGTGACGCGTCCCGAGATATAGAAATTCCCGCGTTTCGCGTACATCGGCTGGTCGCCTTCCTGGACTTGCGAGGGACACTGACGAGGATATACTAATCGTCATGTGGCGAAGGTGAGAGACAAGAGTCAGATGACGAATTATTGAGGGAAGAAGCGACGGAAAGAAATAAAGAGAAGAAAGGAATGACGGGGAAAGGAAAGAGCGAAAAAATAAAACAAGAATGAATATTTATATTAATGTGCGCATACATATGTACATGTCTACATAGTAAATCATATAGATGCTCGTTCCAGCGGACTTAGTGTCAGCACACAGTTCAAAAGACCATGCCGAAAGCGGGATTAAAACTCAGGACCCTTTGCGCAACTGAGGATACTCCGCTCTCAATGACCTCCCCTAACTGGGTGAGTAACCATAATGTAAAGATCATAGAATAATGAGTCATTAACGTCATTGGGCCGACAAACACCAAATTACAGTCAGCCGACGTTCGTAAATCAACGATAGCAGAAGCTTATAATCAACAGTTGTCTGTTATTTGTGTGCTGTTGTCGTTCAATACATTTTGTAATACCGCATTTTTTAAAGAAAAAGTATAATAAAAATAAAACACTTTTTATTGGAATAGGAATGCTCATCCGTGACATTCGCTACAACTCATTTTGTTTTCATTGTTTTTAATGGACGGCGGACTATTCAATTCGTAATGGACGCTGTCCCTTAAAGAGTGGCTTTTCGTTCCTCTGTTTGGTTGCGTTGAGTTCATAGTAACAGCAGAGCATTACGGGGAAATGTTTATAAATATTAGAGGAAAACTGTTAAAATATTACCATTGTTTGTCCGCTTTTTAAATATCAAGCCACGAGAGTCTGCTTTATGGTGTTATTTTCATTTCCTCGCAGCACACTTCGGCTCTTTCGCGGACAAAGATGCAATAATGCACAACCGTAATGTGCATATGCGTAAGGTCTCCGCTAAATAGAAGATCTCAATATTTTTAGACATAAGATCATATTTATGTCAAAATATGTTCATATTAGAAATTTAAATTGCAAGAATTGTGGTTTATCTTTATCTTAATTTTCATTACATATATTCAATATTGCTCAAATATGCTTAGGGTAGTTTAAAATATTAATCCAGGCCTTTTCGCGGGTCTGCAAAGTACCGCGGCGCACCTGTTGAAAGCCCATGGTTTATCCCACTAGAGTACTGATCGGAGAGTGCTGGGCTTTGAAAACTCGCTCCAGGGGACCAAAGCTGCAGCAGCGAATTCACGCCATAGGAAGTCCCAGGGCGCGCTGAATGGCGAACATGGCGTGGAGTCGTTGGCGCGGGCGTGAATGGACGGGCAATACAGCGATGGAGGTAGAGTGAATGAGTGTGCGAGTTTTGATTCTGGGCGCGATAACGACTGAGCTCTGTACTCCCATGTGTTTCGTGTATGTTTTATCCCGGAGGAGTCAGCGTTCCTCCCCCGCAGTGCCGACCTCATTGGTTTGCGGGGTTTTCCCATTCAGGGATCTCCGCCGGTGGGGCGCCGACAGAGCCGAGACAAGCTCTCATCTGCCGACCATGCATGGTAGAGTAGTGTATGTAAGTTTAAGTGTACGTCTGTGTGTATAAGGGAAGAGGACGGAAAACGATTGCGGAAGGAATGATCGCGCGCGGCCCTTCTTATAGTACTGCTCCGGCATTCGACTCGTATTCACCAGAAACCAAGGAAAACTTTCTAGCTACCTAGCTGTGTCGAAAATCCGCCACAATCGGGACTGAACCCTAGGACCATCCAGTCAATAATGCTGCAGAGGATATGCTGTTCCCTCCGAGCTATCGCAGCCTAGGCGGGGACGGGGAGAGCGAGTGCAAAGCGGAAGCGTTGGTGCACAGAATGAGTTTCCGGCGGGTGTCCCAGTGGCACAAGCGCCGCACTGCGTACTGTGGGTGTGTTTCAAAACACTCTGGGGCAAATTGAGACAAAATAACTGCTCTCACGTTATATGATTACCCAGGAAGGTTTTCAGAACAGTAAAGATTATCAAACTATGAAACATAACAACCGTTTTAGTTACTCAGTGGACCAGTAGTTTCTCAAGGGATCATCGTGGAATAAGAGTTGTTTGCGAAGGATACATACGGTCGTTACACACACTATGTAATATATACCATGTAAAATAAGGTATGTCGGAACTCCTGCGCAGACTACTATTGATGAGGATTCATGAGATTTCTCTTGGTGCCACTCTTTTTATCAACCAGCTAATCGCACTATTTAACAAATTAACATTTTTGCATTTTCTGAAATTTAATAGGTCCCTTGTAATCTCACTCAGTTGTTTGAATTAATTTCCGTGAAAAAGTGGGGAAAATGCGATGTAGGAGGGAGAAGAATAATCTGCACACGGATTTATGAGCTCCGAATCCTCATTTGAGCATTTGACAATACATAATTGAATGAGAAAAAAACAGAAACAATGTAATGATAGAATCATTTGAAAACTAGTTATTTGTGGCATCTGAGTTATAGAAATCTATTTACATCGGCAAACAAACTACAGATTGCAATGTATTATATTGCTAACAAAAACCACACAACCAGGCCGCCTCCTAATACAATTATCATAAAGAGATTTCAACCATACGTGTGCATTGTGAAACTACATTTATGTCCAGAAGAAAAACAAGGGTCCATTTCCAAATGTCTCAATAGATCGAGGAAAAGTGAATGAAAACGTGATCAAGGAGGGGTCAAGGATATAGAGGTTGATATACAATTCTTTCAGAATGAGAATGGATATAGTTCGTATTTCAAATCCAGCTTAATCCCTTCTAAAATGCGGAGAGAACATATTCTGTACATATCCCACAAAGCATGAAACCGAGAAGACTTTTGTCTCTTGTAAAATCGCCGCAATTGGAAAGCTGATTCTGATAGCAAACAACTCATATATTCATGTATGTAAATATCTCTCTCGCTAAATTACTTTCAGCTCTGTGCACCTTTTGGTTTTCAAATAGGTCATTTCCATGAAGCATAATTCTGTTGAATCGTATCATCGGTACGTCCGCGTATAGTGAATTACTTCGAGATGCAATACGAATCATTAAAAACATGATTGGGACTTGACGACATGAAAAATTATACAACTCCTAATAGTTTTGGACATGTAATTAAATAATAATTAGATACTCGTATTTACGATGAATCACAATGAAACTTGAGAAAACCATGACTGCAATTGAAGTTGAAGTTCTGTAGGTCTGAATGAGACCCGAGAGATCACCGAGTGATCTCAGAAAGATGATTTCCGTTATAACAAAAGAAATACAATTTCAATTTTAGAAACATTCATCGTCACTCATAAATTAAAGATATCTTCGCGAAAAA
Source organism: Gryllus bimaculatus (assembly GCA_017312745.1). Taxonomy (NCBI): domain Eukaryota; kingdom Metazoa; phylum Arthropoda; class Insecta; order Orthoptera; family Gryllidae; genus Gryllus; species Gryllus bimaculatus. The sequence goes on along the minus strand of BOPP01000229.1, from coordinate 810,203 downwards.
ACACGAATATTCACAACATTACAACCACAATATTAATCTGCTTCAAAAGCGAATTCTTCACCTTTAGTTCCGCGCTGTATTGCCAACTAAAAAGTCTACGGCTCCTGGAATGGTTCGAAGAATCACTAGGGCGAGAACAAACTGACAAGTAATAAGAGCTTCTTTAATTAACATGACAGCGAAGGCAAAAACCGAATCATTGTTCGGAGGTTTTTATTATTCGGTTATCCATAGAGACAAATTGTGTGAGTGTACTCGTAGCTGTTTGCTGTATCTCGAGTATTTACCACTTATCCGATACTTCTTCGACCTCGGGGTTGGAGAGATCAATTGTTGTTGCAGCCCCATATTCAACGAGGAGGTAATAATGGTGGCGAATTTTTGATACTAGCTAAATAGCTAGATCAAATTCAGCCGTTGTCTGAAGACGAATTCCAGCTGCCAAGTCCTCCGATCTGCAGTTTTCTATTGTTTCTCCAATCTATACCAGATGAATTACCGGAGCAGTACCTTAATGATTGCACTAAGCGCGTGCGATCTTTCCTGTCTTAACCTTGACCCCACCTCTTCCTTTACACACACTACACTATCGCACGTGTCAAGAGGTTAGCAGGGAGCTTAGAGATTTTGTCGCTGACGGATATTACAGGATGGAATCCCACTAGTAGGTCGGCTACGAATCTCATGTTTAAGCGGTGGAAATCCACCGCAACCCCCAGAGATATAACAAGCACTACACATACAGAACGAGTGATCACAGAAATTGATCTTCCGAGAAACACAAAATAATCAAGGAACAGTAAACTAAGAAACGGTATACATTAAGTTGGGACGTAGACCCATATATTGTCCCTATGGTTAGTAGTCTAGATGGGATGATACTTCATGAATTATTGTAGTTATTTTTTTTCCTTTTTTGTTATTTCATTTATTTTTTAGCAAAAAAAGTATTTTAGCAAAAAAAAGCTTTTGCTGGAACTTTGAAGTGTTTAACAATTTAACATAATATTATAACAATTATAAAAACAATTAATTAAAACAAGACATGTACATAATATTAGATGTAATTTTCTTCGTAACATATTGTAAAAATGTTAATGTTTTCATTTCAAAAGTGTATTCAGCAGTAATTCGCCTGAAATATGAAGCCGAATTTCATTAACTTAGCTCCAAACTCACAGTGGCGATAGAATCAGTTTGAAGAAGTTTATTTTTGACATGGAAGTCACATAAGCACTGTATTTCACCAAGGTCGAAAACCACCGCTCGGACTCTAACCTCGGACCTCCCGCTAGGTACGGCTTCGAACTCGTACAAATGCAATCGCGGCCGCCGTGCGTGCTTTGCCCCGCCGAGTCGCTCCAGCAGCCCATCGCGCGAGGGCGACAAACGCCGCGGCGCGAGGGCAGGAGAAGGGGGCCGCCGTGCGCCGATGCGCCGCGACGAAAGCAGCTCCTTATTTCACGGCGCGTGAGCGTCAGAGTCGTCGTTGTCGTCGTCGGCACTGCGGCGCGGAGGCGTGAGGGCGCACTCACGCGGCGGGGAGCGGTACCGGCGCGGCGCCTCGACGCAAGGACCTCCTCACTCTTCCATTCAACTGTCCGCTTGCTAATCCAATCAAACGGTCGGTGCAGTTTTGATATTTGCTATCTATATGATTTTGGGGTTGCGGAACACGAATATCAGGTTTGCCAACAACAGTTATGCCAGGAGACACATGTTTTAAGAAAAAAATACGCTTTTTTTCTTCAGTTTTTCAAAATAACTCAAAAGACATCTATTTTTCGTAATTAATGGTGGTCTATGAAATAAGATGAAATTAACTACATTTAATGTCATTGCGATTTTTTTCTCTAATTAACGGTTTACACCTGAGAGCGCCGCGAAATAGTGTGATGAAAGCGAAACATTAAAAAACAGGACTTATCGAACTTTATCACAATATACCTAAAAAAAATTAAATATTTGTACATATGTACGTGATATGAAATGAAAGAGGATAAAATATCCTTCGATCCAGCTGTCCACTTGCTGGATGTGGAATACAGCGGTGGGGTTGTGTGTTATGTGTAGCGGGAAGCGTGGGTTGCTATTTTAATAGCAATAGTATACTTCTGCTGCAATAGAATCATATCAAATATGTAGTTCGTTCACCGATGGAAATGGGTTTTCTATAATATGGGAACGAAAATGTCTACTGTTTAAATGCTGCTTACCAAGCATAGTTGGCTTTATTTATCTTTCTACATTATAGTATTAGGGTGGGAAGAAGATTCTGGAGTTCAAGAAAGCGTAGATTGTACTTTTCCCTCTTACATCGTATGGATTTTTTTTTACTGTCGCCGAAAATCAAATCACCCATCTCGCGCGTTCCCCGACAGCTCCACTCGCCCCGCCATTCTTAGTATACTGCACTACGATAAATTACACTCAAATCTGCAGTACTTAGAGATGGAGGGTATAATAATATCACACATTTATGACTTGAAATAGTATCTCAAACGCAACCTCTTATACATTCTCTCCGGCATACTTTTCAGCATTTTCTAGCTTCTTCCCCTCCGGCATCCCCTCCGGCATCCCCTCCGGCATCCCCTCCGGCATCCCCTCCGGCATCCGCTCCGGCATCCGCTCCGGCATCCGCTCCGGCATCCGCTCCGGCATCCGCTCCGGCATCCGTCCCGGCATCCGCTCCGCCTACCTCATTCGAACTGCATCTGTATCGGGATCCTCTTCCGCGTACCTTCCTCAGGCATCCGCTCCTGCATCTGCTCTGCCACGCTCTGCTTAATCCATTTCCGTAATTAGAAAGGTTCGGGTGCTGAGCGGCAATGAAAGACGTTGCTCATGTGGGAGCGATCTCTGTTTGGCCGCCCACAGCGTGCGGTTCACCGCGCCCGTCCGGAAGCAGCGCGGTTAAACCCCGGGCCAGCCACCAGTCCCACAGCCAGGACATTCCCCCTGTCTTCGGCCGGCACTTCAACCATTTTAATTGAATCATTTTGATGAAAAAGTCTTAGCGCAATGCAGATTTGAAAATAATAATATTAATATACAATAAAGGGATGCTTTATCTGCGAGGGGAAAGGCATGACAAGGGTCGTTGTCTACTATACTGCCGTATGTAATTCGTGATTTCTTTTTATTCACTTGTTTACGTATTTTGTAAAATTAAAATTGAAATGCTCTCTTATCTCGGGTTAAACAGTTTCCAGCGTCCCTACAATGATCGTCCAGAAAATAGTTAAAAAATTGTATGACCATCAGGTGATCAAATGATACCTTAACAAAATAACCACTGGCTTCTATAGGCCACTGTGTCAGTAGTAGCCACGTCAAGCACAGAAAATTCAGAATTCGAAAATGGAGGAGAAATCTCGAAACCTACCAACATTGAAACGACTAGTAAGTAGTGATGATACCATTCTTAGTAGCGAGCCTATAAAATGTAACATTTAGTTGAGGGTTTGACCGTTTAGTTTGTTTTCAATATACAGCTATTTTTATTTTGAAATAATTATTTACAAAAATTGGAATGTTCCCACGGATACAGGTAGTTAATTTCTAAATTTGATAACAAAGGTCTAATTTTTTATTGTCTTCCCCCTGGAACAGAGCAAAGAACACTTGAAAATTACACAGATTTGATTTTAGTCGAACATTTCGAATTTTCGAAAATTGCAAAAGTTCACAGGGTTTTCGGTTTTCCTCTACAACTATAATATTGAAGATATTTTTTTACTTAATCCAATTGATTGTTCAAAGATGGATGTTCAAACAAGATCCAGTACAAAATATCAAAAATATGAGGAATTTTTACGTAATTTTGCGTAAAACATAGTGACTTTTTAAACAATTGTTTTCTCAACCCCCCCCCCCCCAAATTTTTGAAATATTGCTTTTCAAACAGAGCAAAGAACGCTTATAAAAATGTCATATTCCCATTTTCGGCGAATTCCATTGCAAAATTACAATATTAAAGAGTGCGATTTATCCCTTAGTGAAATCTGTGGTAAATGCAATATTATACGTTTTCCTCGAAAACAGTTCCAAATTTGTCATTATTTTTTTTTCTTGGCAAAGAGTAAATGACGCTTAAAAATGGTACGGGTCTCAACTCAGAATTCTTGACAATTGCAAACATACAAATAATGCCAAAAAGTATGTACAGACGACGTCCAAACTAAGTTCGCAATTGATAGTGTTCGCTATAGCAAAATAAAAGTTGTGTTAGGGCGTGAATAAGAAGAAAAAATGTTAAAAGATGTTTACAACTACACAATGGCTCTATTATTTAAAATCCATAAAGATAATTTGCGAATTCTTTTACAAGGTGGTTTCTGGAGATGCTTTCACTGGTCCGAAAACACCTATATTTATTTGGTGTGTAGTACATATAAAAAACATCACCAATGAAACGATGGACTAACTGATATACGAAACCTCTGAAAGGCCCCTGGGCACCTCCACAAACGCAACGACTCGCAAAACAATAAATTCTGCGCAGGCAAATTTCTTGGAAAACCTAATGGCAATGCGGTCGCTCGTGTTAGCAAAAAGCGCAAATGTACGACACAAATTGTTTATATAGTTTCTTAGCACTACATATTCTACTGCACTACGAAATGCCCCTTGACTTATTATAAATCCTTGAAATGAACAACGTTAACTGAAAACGTTAAAAATTAACTCACTGGAGGGAAAATGTAAAGGTGAAACATAAATGAATATTTTAATATAGTATGTCACCCTCCTAGATCCCGGTAAACTATTCAAATACTTACTACCGTAAAAAATGTATTAAAATTTCCTTCACTAGATAATTAGTGCTTCAACAGCACATGCTTTCTGGCATTATTTGTAACGGCGATGCAATATGTTACAACTAAACGAACCTGCGAACGTGTTCCTGCAAGCAAAATTTTTCCCCCGCGTCGAGAGTAATTTGTGCTAGCAATTAACGAAATTTATTAAAAAAACATTTTCTCAAAAATTGCTCCACATTTTTAATTAATAATTAATTATTAATTTGTTTTCATTTACTTTATATAAAAAATGGTAAAAACAGTATGTGACGTACGGAGAGAAGTATAATATACTGGTACACACGCTTTCTTGATTTCCAGAATCCTTTTACCATTCTTTTGACTTTGCGAGATCTAGTTGAATTACGAATGAAGTTACTAACAAGAATTGTTGCTCAATATAAACTTCAGTGTTGCTAAATTAACTATCCAGGAATTAAACGTCTGTTAATTTCAAGTTAAGCTTTTGTGTATGGTATCAAATTGTGTACATCCACAAATAAACCAATCTCGAGTGTAGCACAAAAGGCAATCACGAGTGTAGCACATACGTTTATTACATTGACTTATGTTACATAATCTAATGTTGAATTGCTGTCGCGATATTCAATTAGAAGATTGATTTTCCACTTTCTTGGCATACGATCTAAATAGAAATATCGTTTATAAATTACATGTAAGTCAATAAACCAACCACACACATAAACAAAGATACGAATGAACGAACGAATGTACGGATTATTAACACAGAAGATTAGAAGGTCGATAGCATTACGCAAAAGTCAAAGAGCGTAAAAGGAAAACGCAATTCCATGAAAAGAGGAGTCATCATTTACGGGAAAACCTACTATTCGCCTATTTAAATATGTTGAAAGTGCTTCATCAAATTTTTAAAGACTCTGATTGACCGTTGCATTGATTATACGACTGACTAAGAGGATTTTGTCCGCATTAGCAATACGTTGATATTCAGAGTTCTCATATTATTGCCACATATTAAATCTACGTCTACACTGTCGGCCTTCCTGAGCTGCGGATATTTGATTAATAACACGCTTTGATGTGAAAAATAAAATTGCAAGTGGAGACTGCAAGTGGAAATGGAAATGAAAATTTGTAATCGTTTCTCATAAAATAAATATTTTCCTCTAGTCACAGTGGATTGTACTTCAACACAAATCTAAATTATTTTATTTTTTGTCAAAAAAACTATGTGAATTATGAAGTAAAAACGTATAATCTGCACACGTTTTCTTAAGCTGCATCTCACTTTACTTCTCACTAGATTTCTCTAAGTTTTCTATTGAGGTAAAAGAGTCACTTTTCATCTAGAGTATTTCTACGACAATGCTTGCCCTACAGGATGTCAACGAGCAAGACTTATTCATGTGCACACAATGGTTTGCATAAGGAAAACTGAAACCCAGTGTCTTGGAAGAGGCATTTTTTCCAGGCCGCCTCTACTCTACCGTGCAAATCGGTGTCTTTCCTCCGAACCCTGTCTCCCGTCCTGTCAAGCCTGAAGAGGAACACGTCCAGAAAGGGAAGCCGCTATGGCCAGTCGCAACTTCTATCGTACCGTTAACGAACCTTGCTTGGTCGTTCCAACGGTTGTGCGTGGATATTTAGGATCGGCTTGCGAATTCCGTACCAGTGCCTTCCAAGACGTAGGTATTATTTAAAAAAAGATGGAATAATATGCATATTAAGAATATTTATGGAATTAATTTTTCTGCTCAAAAAATGTGTTTATGTAGGCTGATTATACACAATACATAACCATATGTTTTTGAAGATACGTATCGGAAAAGTTCACATTGAAGAAGAGAATCCTTCACCAAGTTTAAAAAACATACCTAGATGATATGATGAAAGCGTTCTACGATGAGTGAAATATAAAAAAAGAATGTGGTATGTTGGTTATTTGTAGAACAGTATCGTCAGGATTATTGACAATCCTAATTTGCGTTTAGTTAATCCCCACCTGCATTTTATACTTGAAAAACCTTTTTTTTTTTTTTAAAGGTCGCATTTACAACGAGGTCGTTAGCAACCCCTATGGATTTAACGTTAGGGGTATTTGTATAGTGATTGAAGTGATATGGTGATAATGAGAGGTGAAACAACGAACACAAATACAACCATGTCCGGGGCGGGACTTGAACTAGCGATCCTTCGGCCAGAGATCGCTACTGCACTACTACGTCAGCGATCTCGGCCACTCGGATTGGCTTCAAAAATTTTGTTCCTAAGAAAGGTTTCGGAAAAGTAATAATATGGCGTGTTTAAAATATTTCTGAATCATTCACCTTTTTATTGTATTGTTTTTGTTAGTTTTTCTTGACCTGTAGAGTTATATAGGGATGGATGTGTTGTTCTTGAGGTTAGGTCAGGGTAGAAGAAAATAATTCTACATTCTTTTTCCTATTGGAGTTGCGAACATTTCGGCCCTTTATTGGGCCTTCATCAGGGCTGGAATTATTTTACAGTACGTTTACACAGGTTGCTGTTTACTCCAATACACAATACATAATCTTAATCTAAAACATCTACACTTTAATTCTTTAAACATAATTTAAAAGTCTAGTTAAACATAATCTTTAATTCTTAGTACATAATTAATTTTCCTACCTTCTACTTTATTCTGTTTGCCTAAAAGATCATATACCATCTGCTTTTTCCCTTATCTTTCCCTGTATAAAACCTTATATGCACCTTGTGATCTGTGTACAGAATGGTTGATGAGAGGTTCTATAAAGGAGAAGGTAAGGAAAAAAACAGATGGTATATGATGTTTTAGGCAAACAGAATAAAGTGGACGATAGAATAATTAATTATGTACTAAAAACTATAGACTTTTATTTTATTATACACCGAGAAAATACTTTTAACCAGAAAGCTTTTCCTTAGTATTGGATGGTGAAATTACTCGAGTGACTTCCACTATTGAAAGAATTCCAGAATTCCAGAATTGTCGTCACACTGTGAAGCGATTGAATTGAAAGGATTCATAAGATTGCTGGTAAACTTTTTACAGTCCATTGAAAACGCATTAAGCATGTCAAAAGTACCAATGATCCTCCCTATAACACCATTTAATGATAATTTAGTGTCTGTACAAACAATTATTTTTCCAGACCCAATTTTTGACGGTCTGAAGAAATACATTTGTAATTAACAATGATCAATTGAAAAAAGAAAATTTACAAATTGATGCAGCACATACAGCTTGCAATATTATTCTTTCTATTACAAAAATGAATAAAAGTATGTCTATAAAATTACAATTAAAACACAATACAATCTAAAAAATATCCTCCGAAACTCTAATATTTAATAATAAGAATGTCGTTTTCAACAGATTTTCCCTCTTCTTTTACATTAATGACTCACAGTGAAAATTAACCCTAGCAATCCCAAGGAATAAATCGTCCCTAGCATTGCCAAGCGGGAGGGGGATGTCCAAGACCACAGCTTAAATTTTGATTTAATTGAAGTAGTAAACAATTTTGATAAATTAATATATTTAGCCATCAATAAATATATATGTTTAATCATTTAAACAAATATATGTTCATTTCAAGTTTGTGTTTAATATGTGTGTTTTATATTAATGACAAAATATATTACATTTTTTGGCATATAAATGCCAATCTACCTTCATAACATAACATTGTATTAAGACGTAAAATATTACAAACATTTCCAAAATGTGTTCTAAATTTTCAGAGTACGAGTGATTAGTCCAAAACTTTTTACCCACCTGCAAAATACGCTGTAATAACTCTCATTTTAACTAACACTTGACACAACTTGCATAATATTGTGAAGAAAAATCAAATGGTAAACAATATAAATGATATACAGCTTACTAAACTTTTTAAATTTAATGAACACACAATGATCGGTTAGCCTCTGAGCGCTCCCCCACTTGGTAAGGGCAGGGTTAATCACAGAACACACTTTCCGAGGCGAGCTCGTACGGCACCCCACAAAAAGGGCTAAACGCGTGCTCTCCCAAGAGTAGGTTCCCCTCTGGCACCCGGACGTCCCAGCCGGAATCGCGTCACGGCATTCCGGGCACACGCGAGCACGCGAAAGGGGAGAGAGTAAACAATCCGCGGGTGACGAAGGCGGCGACAGCAGGTGGAGGGGCGCACGCGTGCGGGTGGGAGGCGGCGGCGGCGGCGGCGGCGGGAGAGGCCGAGGAGGAGGAGGGCATTGCGGGCACCGGGTTACGCAGGAGAGGCCCACAACGGACGGAACAGGGTGGCGGGGCGGGGCGGGGCGGGGCGGGGCGGGGCGGGGCGGGCGGGGCGGGCGGGCGGGCGGGGCGGGGCGGGGCGGGGCGGGGCGGGGCTGGGCGGGTGGCGCTAAGGGGATCGGGGAAGGGGATCATTCACGGCTGCGTGAAGGGAGGGGCGGGGAGGGGAGGTTGAGACGTGCCTCGCGTGCGTGCCCCACCTTGGGCGGGCCGGGGGGAGGATGACGGTGGGCGGCAGCGATGATGGAGGTAGGGGGCGGAGGGATGGAGGTGGCGGTGGCAGCGACGGCGGCGGCGGCCAGTGGTCGGCACGCCGCCCCCGGGTTCATACGCGCCTTCGCCCCGCGCCACTGACCACCGCCGCTTGACACGCACGCTGCCGCCGCCGCAGCCGCCAGAGACGTCGCCGCGCCGACGCCGACGCCGTCTTCATCGTCGTCGTGCCTTCCGAGCCATCGCAGGTAGGAACCGGTTTGCATCACGGACTGTATCATTCTTACTCGTGCTTCCAGAGAGAATTTGATACTTCACCAGTGGAACGGCAAATAGAAGCAACATGTTTAATTGTATTGGGGATATTCAGTAGCAAGTGATTCGGCATTTTTTAAGAACTGCCAATATCTCCGTAAGAATAATCAAACCTTCAGAATGTTTAGAAGCTTTATAAACTCATGACGCGCAATGTTCTGTGTACATGCGCGTACTGTGTCGGACACGTGTACATGCTATTATGTACAATTTCAAAATTTGTTTGAAAGGGAAATACAATTAACAATAGATATCGCAACTTAAAATAATCGAAGTATGCTAGTGTAAAATTAATTTCGAATACGTTTTGGTTGTTTGTCTGAACATTGCAGGGTCTGAAAGAAGTGTATTGACAACTCCTTAATACTGATATATCAACAGCGGTAATTACTTCGTAGTGTATCAGAATAACAAGTGCAAAATATTTTATGTGTGTTGCACCTAAGAGTGGAATACTGAATGCACCCTTTGAGAAATTGTATTAAATGTGGTCCAATATTCCAAACGCATTAACAAAATTTGGACAAATTATTTTCCGAAATCTCACCATCGAAATGTTCCATGAAGGTGTGTACAGAGCATGTGAACATTTCAATACAACCGGATTATAGAAAGTGGATGCCATCTGTTGCCATAAGGACGTTTCACTTGCCTACGAGCTTTATCTGCTGAGCGCGGCGCGGGTGTCAGAGTGAGAATATATCGTGCAGAAGGTCGCCGCGGGAAGTGCATTTTGTGAGATGTCCAAGGGCGCTGTCACTCGGTGCGAAAAAGCGTTTCGGCGCGCCTCGCCGCCGCCGCCGCCGTCACACAGTGGTGCGGATGGCCGAAACAAACGGACACAAATTTATTTCGCAACTATTGCTGCGTTGACAGGAAAGTCTTGGGTTCCCGTCCCGACAGAGGGAATATTTTTCACCCCAGCTAAATAGCTGGCCCGATGATCGCAGTGTCCAAAGGGGATATCTAACACTGTGTAGCCGTGTGTGCCTTTGTGGTCTTTGTGGTGCTGTGGTTTGCAGTGAGTTCCATGGTTACTTCCGATTCCTTGCTAATGTTATGACTTAAACAACGAGTGAAAAACCCCCAGGATCTTTCGTCATTGCCTTCATTAATTTGAAATTAATATGAAGATTTATATTGTAGACGTTTCAACAATACCGAAAAACAAGAAAATCTATAAGCAAATTTTTAATTGGTGGCAGTTAGAATTGTAAATTTCATTAATATAGACCTGTATTTTGAAATAATATTATTTCTAAAAGGGCAGAATTATGTACAACAAATATGGAAGTGTGAAAAATAAAATTGTACAAAATATCGTTAGATATTAATGAGTAACGATACAATTCTTTTCACATTATAATTAACAAGAAATGTAAAGCACAAATTCAAATAAATTTAGGACGGCTTCTTAAAACTTCGTGTTTGCCGGCCTTTTACACAATGATGTCTCCAAAATACGAAACGTTAGTACAGAACAAAAAAGCTCTGGACATTTTTCTTTTCATGTGCACTCGAAGCTTGTGCACTGGACAGTTCGGAGACGGTTTTTTGCCCGCCACTTGCTTCGTTCAACCACCGCGCGCGGCCTTCCTTCCCCAATGCTCCCCCGCGCTGGACAGGCGCGCGTCCGCCCCACGATTTATGAGCCCGTCGCGTGGGCGCGCATTGCGCACCGCGCGGACGTGTAGGTTGTCTCCGAAGCACCTTCCTTGGGCGCAGGGAAGGCCCATCATCGGGGGAAGTCTTCGCACTTCGGACCGGCTGTGTTGGCTCAGAGGGATCTTTACCGTTGTCGCCGCCGCGACACTGACGAATAGAACAGGGTTCGAGTCCCGACAGTGGTTTATTTTCGATACTATCTACCTAGGTTTCAGACGCTGACTGGGTAATTCTTTCTTGCCGACTGCTCTAATTGGTAATTTTCCGCAGCTTTTCCGGTTGAATCTAAAGCAGAATGCCGGATTAGTATGGTAACAAATCGGCCATGCAGCGCGCGCGATCTTTCCTTCATTTGCGTTGCCCGCTCCTCTCATTTTACACACACACACACTCTTGCATGCAGTTCACTACCACACATGCCGGGAGGCCAGTCGGGGAAATCGGGTCTTGTCCCGGCTGGGGCAGTCTCGCGGGAGGTACCTGGAGAGGGAAAATTAGCAAGCGGATGTTCGTGCACGTCGGCACCCCATTTTACGTTCAACGGAAGAAGAACATTGCTAGCATCTGTTATTTAATTTGCACTAAACGGACGACGCCATTGCAGTCATCTTGCCTGGTACGCACGCCACCATTTGGGTTTTGCTAGTTGGGACCCATATTTTACTTATTTTGCGAAAATAATCTTTCAAATGTGTTAAAATCGACATACATTTTAAGCTTGAAATAATGGTCGCTCCTTTCATATAACACATACATATCCATTAGATAAAGATAAAATAATTTTGGATTAAGATTGTGTTTCGATTTTTTCACCTTGCAAATTGAGATAATGTTGTTCAGCAATATCAGTCCATTATTTGTCACTATTGTGTAGTCTAGTATTGGAAAGAGGTTATTACTGTAAATGTTACGTTTGTAAAAATTGTTTGAGTACAAACGTATCAAAACAGAATGAAATATGTGAATAAAAATGGATATCAAATACAATTTTGCTTTTACATGATATGTAATTTGTACACTCAATGAAATCAATCACGATCCATTACCACCGAATCATGGGGTCTCCATTCATCATAGTGAGTTAATAAAAAAATGTGTTTTTTTTTTAAATTGAATCCCAGAATTTCCTTAGTATGGACACCGTGTTTTACCGGCACCTCTCAGGAGCAAAACCGAGCAACTCGTTCCTCCTCCCGCAAGACCAGACCACACCACGCGCAGCGCAAGCCCACGAGACAAGCCGTCACCCGGGCAAGTCCAGGAGCAGAGCGGATAAGACCACGCGGCGACGGGAGAAACGCGCCTGCACAGATCTGCACTCTGCGAATAGCGCACTTTTCTCTTCACTAGACGACGGTGGTATATTCTCGAAACAACCCCATAAAACATCCGCAGACCTCCTCAGCGCGCGGAAGCTCGGAAACAGCTGCGCGGCGTCGCCTTTACCTCCCCGTTCCCCGCCCCACTGCCCCTCCTGGCGCCACGGGTGCTCCGCGCCAACCCATCTAATAGAGAGGAATAGCTCCATCGCTCAATGCTCTGCTCGGCGCCCCGCCCCGTCCGTGCGCCTGCGCCCCGTCCTCGCCCGTCGCCGTCGACTGACTCCGCTTCGCGAGGAGTCCCTCCCTTCGCCCGTACAAAGTGGAAGGAGACGGGGCTCGTAAACGAAGTCGAGATTGGGGGGCGGGATCCAATGGACTGTGCGAGTGTTTCCGGACACGTAAATTGCTATGGTCAGTAGACCCGTTAGTATAGTGAGTGTTTTAATGCCTGAAAATTCGGGTGGTCCTCTCCACACTTGATGGTGAGATCCCGAGTCGACCTACACCTCGTCTGGCGGGGGGGGATTCCTCTCCGGGAATATTCTCAGCTGGCTACCGTCCAGCCGGTATGAGTCCCAACATCTCGACTGATCAACTGACACGTGTGCCACTAAAGTCAATGTGTGTGTAACTAAGGGGATATAGAAACAAAGCTCCAGCATTCGCCTGGATTCAAGAAACCACTGGACACTGGCGATCGGAGGCCCCTAGCTGGCCCCTAGAATTCTCCAGGCAGCGGTTTTTTGCATCCACCAATATAGTGTAACGTATTAGCCAGCGTGCCTCGTGGCTTCTATTTCGGGACGCTTGGTAGAGGATTAGCCTCGCCACAGGAAGGAGAGAAGGGTTTTTCCGTAAAGGCAAGAACGCGGAAACGGGAGACACAAGGCTTTGGGGTCTTCCGGCATATAGAAACCTTTCACTGTTATAACAAGCGGAGCGGGGGCGTGACGTAGTAGGTCACGTGGGCCTCGCCTGTATAACAGAGTGTATAGAGCCAGTGGGTGGGTTCTGGAGACAGTGGGAGAACCTCGTGGATGTGCACAAAACGTGGCGCCACGACGGTGCATATGCAAGCCAGGCTCGCGAGGCTCGAGTCACTAGTTGACGAAGCCTGCGGAGGACTTTATGTCCTTGGGTGACTGTGGTCACGGGGGAGCGATGCTGTGTGCGTGCTCCGAGGTGAAGAGTGGTTGAGTGCCACGATTCACGCCGATTCTCAATCGGATAAGATCGCTCCTGCGATCGAGGCAAACCAGCCGTTGGTGCGCCAAAACGGACTTTGTGTCCCGTGTGACATCCGGTCACGGAAGCTAGGCTTTGTGCGCGCTTCAGAAGTAGGAGTGGCGAATGCCACAATCGAACCGATCTTCAATCGGGTTTGGATCGCTCCCGCGGTCAGGGGATAGTAGGCATATCAGAGCTAGGGTGTAAGTAGGATATTAAGTGTATATATTTGTTTTTTTTCTTTGTTAATAAATATATTTGTTATATGAAAGCTCTGTGTCTGTGGTCGCTGTGAGTATCCATGACGTCACAATAGCTAATATCGAAAATTCGTTTCCGTCGGGACTCGAAATCCATGACCTCCCGGTCAAAGTCGCTGCAGAGACAGCGACAATGCTAGCTGTGAGCAAAACGCAGCCGGCTCATTACGAGGAGAACGATTAGGGGGAATGGTTAACGGCTGTTATTTTCCCGTGCAATAATTTGTTTATAATAATTATTATATTATTAATATTATTTGTTAATAATATACTGCTTCGTTTCCGTCGGTGATCTTCCGGTCAAACTTTCTGCAGAGACAGCGACAATGCTGCCTCTGAGCAAAATGCTGCCTCTGTGCCGGCTTCTTCGAAACCTATTAAAGGAGAAGAGAAAATATTGTGGGGAAAGAAAACAATGTGTCTCGTTCACTGACTAGGTCAGAAGGTCAGAATGTCTGAGGTATGAAGGCCCACTTATGTTTTGAACACTTTTCCAGGAGCCTTTTCGTCAAAAACACATTTTTTAAAACTTAATATCTAGCTCTATACTAGATTGATACAGGAAAAAGTACAGTTTTTTATTGATGTTGATCATTTGAAATTTTGCCAAATCATCTCATTGGGTCACTTTATCAGCGTGTGTTGAATAGTAGTTGAATAGTGTGTTGAAATGAGTTAGAATTCATTTTGAAAAAGTGTAATAAACTTATCCGAGCAAAGCCAGAATTGTTACGTATATTTCCAATTACGAGCCCCACTGGTCAGCGTGCTCGCATTCCATGACGCGATGCCGGGTTCGATTCTCGGTTGGGGCAGATTACTTACAGTGTGCGCTTTCCGTGCAATGTTCTAGCTTCTATAGCTGCCTGATGATGCGAAAACTCACTTCTCGAGTTCAGAAGAGCAGAATACGGCAAAGAGATTATTATGTGCTAACCACACGTACTCCTTAACCCATGGCCGCAAGGCCTGGGCGAAGGTCTACCAGCGTCGGCTGGTATGATTACAAACATTTATTATTAGATCTGCCATATACAGAAGGCTATGATGGATCCCGAAAAGTGGCATTTTCGAGTCGTTTGTTAATTTTTGATTGACTGATTGTTAGTGATTACGGGCGCGTCAACTTCTAGGGCTAGTGCGCGTCAACGTCATTAGTCGCATGTCGTGGCCGGTCTCCGTTATGTGTGGTAGTGTAGTGCATGTGAGTGTAAGTCTGTGCATTAAAGGGGTGAGGATGGGACAAGGAAGAGGAAGGAGAAATCGCCAGCGGTCCATGGCCCGTTTGGTAGGGTACAGCTCCTGCATTGTTGATCTGAGAGACCACCACCAATCCTTCCACCGCTGGGAATAGAATCTAGAACCTCCCAGTCAGAGGCACCGCAGTGACATCAATGTATACCCTGAGCCACCTCTCTCGGTGTCGCAGTCGATGTATGTGAAGTTTGTGAGAGACAAAGGGGACAGACGCGAGTCGTTTCTCTTGTGCCATTTATCCAATAAATCCGTCACCTTTTCTAATGATATGGGATTTTAATGGTCGTCATAACCACACATGTATCAACACCACTCACCATAAATCACAGTCTCGCAGTCTGGAGAAATAATACAGAAAAAGACTACATTTTTGTAAACCTCACTTATTTTTACAGTACTTCGTAAATGTATTCTTTAGTTATGCAAGTCGAGATAACTCATGTTTTAGGCGGTTGTTTGTTTCGGTTTTTTTTCTTTTGAGTTTTCATCCAAGAAGGATATTTTCTTATTTTCACTGTGAAATTCATCCAATATTGTTTTTGTGTGTTTTCCATACAAAATTTACTTACTTTCTTACTTGTAGCAAGAAAAATTGCATAACATTAGGCAAAACGCATGAAAGAGTGTTTTGTGCTTTTTATTGATTCTGAAATTGAAAATAAACACCTATGCTGGTTTCTCTGCTACTATTGTTAATGAAGAATAAAATCGTTATTAACTCCTAGAAGATACTTGCAACCCCAAACGCGTATCCCCAAGGAAATCAAGCGCCAACAAGCGGATCATATCACACATATGACTCGCGTGGATGTGGGCAGAAACGTTCGTCTTTGCTCGGGCGGATAAAACGGAACGGGTAAACTTTTCACGTATCTCTATCGCAATGTGAGCCCCTCCAGGAGAAGGCTGTGGGTTGCACCGGCAGACGAGCGTGGGAAGGGCGGGGCGCATGCCGCACCCATTCCGCACATCGCAGCGGCCGTCGTAAAGCGTTGCAATGAACGCGTCTGCCGCTTTACAGCCCGCGGCAGAGGTAGCGGCGGCAGAAGCGATGGCAGTGGCATAGGCAGGTGACGTGTATGGATGCGTTGGTGGAGACGGGGGCGTTATGGGGGCGGGGCGGTGGCGTTGCCGTCGCAGTGGGGGTGGCGTGCGCGCGCGTGTGTGTGTGTGTGTGTGTGTGTTGATGAAGACGATGGATGATTCGTTGATTAGTGATTCTTGGCGCGTCAAATACTAAGGTCATTAGTCTGGTAAATCAAGTGCATTTTTTTTATCGCGGGAGGTGGCGGTGATCTTCCTCCGCTGGATGGCAAGTTCCAGCGCCGACCTAACGTCCGGCGACGGCTACCGGAGATTTCCCCAAACAGGTACCTCCCAGCGGGGCGCCGCCTCAGCCGGGAGAAGCTCTACCCTTCCGAGCGGTCTCCCAGCATCTGTGGTAGAGTAGTGCATGTACGTGTGTGTAAGTAAGGAATAGGAAAGGGCAAGGAATGGGAAGCAATGTTCGAACGCGTTGTGGCTCGTTTTTTAGGGTACTGATTTGTTACTATTCGTCTGATATTGAGCAGAGAAACCACGGAACAATACCGATCAGAGCAGCCGGCCGATAGAATTCTCTAGTCAGTGACGAAAATCTTGCCACCGTCGGGACTCGAACCTAGGACCTCCCACTCAGAGGCACTGCAGTGGGAGCGACGGCCGCGGCCGCAGAATGGACAGAGGAGTGTGCGTAGGCGGGGGCGGGACGATGCGCGGGCGAGGCTGTGGGTAGGGGCGGGGGGCGGTGTCGGGAGTGGAGACGGAGTACGCGCGAGCGCGTGAGCGAGCAGCGGTGGCGGCGCGTGCAATGGGGCGGAACGCAGGCGCGCCGCCATGCGGCACGGCTCGACTCGGCTCGGCTCAGCTTGGTGCGGGCAAGTGAAGGGGCAAAAACGACCGGCGGCCCATGGACGCGAGAGCGAGAGTGGACGCTCACTCAAGACGCGTGTGCGCCCGTCCAGCTGTAACTTTCATGTACGGAACTCCTCTTTTATTCTTCTCCGTCAGGATCTGCACTTCACTCTCGGAAAGTGAGTGAGTACTGCGTCATTTTCTATGGTCGCGGTTCCGTAAGTGCAGAGCTCGTTTTAAGGTGAGGTGGATCCTCTCCCGTTGGAACATGAGGTATGGAGCCAATATTTATGTCGACTTGCGGGGTTTATGCCCCTCCAGGGATACCCCCTGCAGGGAAGCATTCCCAGCAGCAATGAGATCGTAATTTCACTTTAATCTTATTTCACTAGCCCAGCGGTATACCAAAGCCATTTGCGGCAGGGTAGGATAGGGTAGGATAGGGTAGGATATGGGTAGGATGTGGGTAGGGTATGGGTAGGGTATGGGTAGGGTATGGGTAGGGTATGGGTAGGGTATGGGTAGGGTATGGTAGGAAGCTGTCCGCTAGGTGGCCTTGGCTGTACCCTGCATGTCAACAGCCACGAAACTATTGAATGTAAAAGTTTAACTTAGTATAAAAGTTGCCAAAGTCGCACAAAAAGTACCGTATGAAAGTCGATTTAACGGGTATTAATGCATTGGTGTGAAGTTTACGATGCTCGCTCGTTCCTCTCTCGTATCGTAATATCACACTCGTATTAAAACCCCATCAATACATCATCGTTTCATAATTCACTTTTTATAGTTCTAGACCGGGAGGGTGAACTTCTACGATCATCTCCGGCATCCACATGGAACGCATGGAGCTCAATTGGAGTGTCTTAAAAAGTGGCCACATCGATTCATCGATTCATTTCCCCACGGGTGGCACGACATCTTCGGCACATCCGCTTTCTTATTCCCCTGGTCGATTTTCTCCATGCGCCCAAAGGGAACGAAGGCAATATGAACAAAGGCGAAGGCCAGCGAGGGCGTCATTTACGAATTGGTCGATTCCACTGCGCGAACTTCTCATAGAGTCACGAGACCCTCTATTTTCCCTCTAGGAATCAGAGATCGCTCCCTGGTGGCTATTGGAGTGCCTGCCCCTCCGTGCGGAAGAATGGTAGATGTCTGCAGATGTAAAGTTTCAGACTTGCATTTTCGTATCCAGCACTGGAAGCAATTGGCGAATGATCTTGACTCCCAACATGCTGCTGATGCTGGGACATTTCCGTGCATTACGTCGACGAGTATTACTGGAGAAACGTGCCAACATGTCAATGTAAGAGATACTTTTTTGAGCTTAAATTGTATCCATACCATTACCAGCTGTCCATTCACCTGTCCATACCATTCAGCTAATACTGAATTTGCTCCCTACTATCAACTGAGTAATTTGTCGAATATATTTGTATCTAAACAATTGAGATCATAATATCAACATTATATTTGCCATGAGACTACAAAGACTGAAAGTATCTTTGTAACACGTTTATTCAGTCAACTCGCCGTGGTTTTGACATACGATGACTATCAAGACTGACAGCTTAGTCGTCGCCCACGTCTTGTGTGCTTTTTCCCCCTACTATTTCTGACATTTGCTAATGAACTCGAATAAAATTCAGTGAGCGGCACAGCCTACGGCACAACTTACATCATACGGCATCTAGTCTCCAAGGAAAAGACCGCCGCCATTAAATATTTGCTATTCACCTGTTGCTTTATAAAACATCAACAGGTGAACTGTTTTCTTATACTCTTGGCATGTCTGTCGTGCTGTGTGTATACAACACCACGTTAATGCAATATTCGTGAAAACATTTTTAACAGGTTTCTAGAGCGTTACGTGCAGTGTTTTACGAGTGTATTTTATTTGTTATACTTGAGCAATCTGCTTTTCCGGTAAACCAATTAGTTTTTTTCGCACTATTGCTGCTGCAGGCATCTAGTCATATAATATTGTTTAAATCATCATTCATGAACTCTTAGGTGGATAAAACCTATATCTACAGTCGGTCGGTGGTTGACCCAACAACCCATCGCAAGACATGTGGTGAAATACACAGGTCGATTGTTTCCTGATCATGGGAACGCCGTCCCTCCCCCCCCCCGCGACGCCACAAAGGCATCGCAGCCGTCTCGTTACTTCAGCAAACTCATCCATTTCCCCTCGATCGATCCCTCTCCAATTTTCCAAGCTGCGTCGCGACGCCCGCCGCCGCTTCAAGAACCACGCTGGAAATTTGATCTACACGGCCCACCCAGCAACGCTGCCGCCGCCGACACCGCCACTGCCGCTCTTTGCTGTCATCGCTCCCGCCGCCGCTATCCGCCGCCGCCGCCGCCGCCGCCGCCGCCGCCGCCGTCGCCGCCGCCGCCTACTCGCAATTACTTTATCCATTATCGCCTTTTTTCTCCTTGCCTTAGCTTACATCGTCTTATCGGCCGTCACCTATTATCCATAGTTTTTTCCCGCAATTGCTTTATCTTCCATCGTTTTATATGTTGTCGCCTTAGGCGCCTCCGTCGCCTTAGCCGCCATCGCCTTAGATACCATCGCCTTATGTTTCATCGCCTTAGCCGCCATCGCCTTATCTTCCATCCCTCTTTACAAGCTATTGCCTTAGCAATTATCTTACTATCCATCGCTTTATTCGCCATCGCCTTACTGTCCATCGCCTTATCCGCCATCACTTCTGCCGACACGAAACCACCACCTCCGCCCGAAGACACAAACGGCGTCTGGGGGTAGGCGTCGCGAATTGTCGCGTGATCTCCGGGCTACAGCAGATTGGGAGCCAACGTCCCGCCCCACTCCACAATCAGACGTAGCACAGTTAAGACCGCAAGTCTATCATTTAATGATATGGCGCAGCAACTCAGAAATTCTGATTTGAAGAACAGTTTTTGAAGCACATGATGTCCAAACTTTTAATGTTCTTAAATTCTAATTGCTTTTTTTATTTCCAGTTTATAAATAATTTTGTTTTCCTCATCATTAATATAAAACTTCTGAAAATCGTTTATTGTATTCATTAATTTTGAGAAGTGCGAAATTTAAGATTGGAGATTTTATACAGCAAATAAAAGTTAGAAGAAACTAATAATGGCACAAAATTATTTTTTATCATAATCATAATATTAATAGTCAAATTATTATGCATACTGCTCCTCAAGACAACCCTCGATTACGACCAAATTCATTTTTCCCTTTTCACATAAAACTGAATATTTTTAGCGTTATACGAACTTTTAAAAGTTTAATAATTCCACTATATTTTATATTCACTTGACCTCAGGTGCGAACGCCATACCGCACTCTTTTGTTGTCCACAACATAGTCCACGTGTAATAATAAACCATATCGTGGTCAATAGAAATGTATTTATATTCCACGGTGGCCGCTGAGAAATGTATTTATTAATTTGGCAAAATAATGTCATTCAGCAGTCATCGGTAACTATATAAAAAAAAGTGTTCATCGTGTGCTGCCGTTCTCCTCTCCGCCGCCATTGTCATCGCCGTCGTTACCGCGGCCGTCGCTGTGGCGGTCGTGGCGGCGCGCGGGCCGCCGGACTGCGCGGGCGGGGAGAAGGGGAGGGGCGGGCGAGCAAACGAGGCTTGGAGAGCGCGGGGCCCGCACGCGGCGGAGTGACGCACGCGCCGGGGCTGCAGCCGCCCACCGGAACTGGCCTGCGCCCTCCCATCTTCCGGGTGCGGGTAATAAGGAAGTTCCACTTTCCTCCCGCGGCGCGGCCGCGCTCC
>BOPP01000229.1:742756-770675 GCA_017312745.1 Gryllus bimaculatus | reverse complement strand
GCACCCTGGTTCATCTCAAACATTCAACTGCATAAAGAATTTAATTTACCTCCTATACTTTACTATATTGCGTTCCTATCTAACAATTTCTTCTCCAAAATAAACACAACAACCCAAGCCACCACCTACCAGCTCCCAACAAGAATAAAAAATAGATATTCCTTAGATTCATTCCTCAGCTTATGTTCAGAACTCAATGAATCACACAGGTGCTCTGTGAGTTTCCTATTCATGTGTAGTTAGATTTAGTTGTAAGATTAGCATTTAAGTTAAATATAAGTCATAAAAAATACATATGATGTAGTATAAATAATACTGAACTATGTATATTCGTTCACTAATAAAGATATATTGTAAAAAAAAAACCCTCCAGGGGGAAACATGACTATGACATTAGCCGTTGTGCCCGGAATGAACAATCAATCCACCTCTTTAATCGCGCCATCGTCATCGTCCTCCTCTTCCCAAAACGTATTCTCCTCGATGTCTACCTACAAGGTTAGGTACATTTCTACGGAGGGAATCTTCGTAGGAATTTGACATGTGAATTCTTGCTTTTTGAAATGTGAAACTCTTCATAGACAAAATGTTCCGCCCCACTTCACACAGTCTAGTAATTCACACATTCCCCATTTAGTACGCTGAAGGCCGGAATCTCACCGTCAAATTGGAAATGGGAAAGAAAAGCGAGTTAACATGAGAAAAATGTAGGCGCTGCTACTAACCACGAAAATTGCAGGAATTTATATAGCACATTTTTGGTTAACATATTACGATGTTGAGGAAATTTGTAGTATTCCTGCCTACATCACTTTGATCATTGCGTAAGCCTATGTCCTTCCTATCCTCCGTTCCGTCATCAACACCATTTCACCTCCGACGTGGCCTTCGCCGGTGTCTCCGGCACATCTTGGACCAAACCACACGTATGAGTTAAATTTCATTGCTATCATTTTCTCCTTTCTATCATTCAACCCTTTTATTTCATCGGCATTTTCCTTCCTTGTGTCTGCCACACTCTTCTCCCCTACGTACGGTACCATTTCAAATTAAATTCGTCACGACCTCCACTTGTCCGTCACCCCCGATACCGCCTATATCTCGACCGCATTCGTCTCCTTATTCACCGCCACCCTCATCAGCGATACATTCGGCTTCTTCATATCCACCTTCGTCTCCACAGCCTTCTCCATCACTCCTAGAATAGCCATCACCCTCACCGTAATCACGAGTACCATCACGTTAACCCCCCAACATCTCTGTAACCCCCGCCGCCATCTCAATTGACGACCGCCGCTGCCATCCCTTAACCTCTGCCCCTCTCGCCCCTCGAATCCGGACCGCAGGACCCGTCGTCTGCCGCCCGCCGTCCATCGTCGGCTGGACCAGTCGCGAGGTGGACAGGGCCGGGCGGGCGGAGGGGGGGGCGGGTCCGCACGACATCTAATCCTAAACGGCCGGTCCCGGCGGAGCCTTGGAGAAGTTCACTCCACTTGACCGCCGAGAGCCCCGTGGAAGAAGGGAACAGCGTCGGAGACGCCAAGGGCCCCAGAGAAGCTTTTCGCGAGCGGAGGCCCAGCGAAGGGCCGGAGGAGGGCCGGCGGAGGGCCGGCAGAGGGTCGGCGAAGGGCCGGCGAGACGACGGCGAAAGAGATGCGGCCGCGCGGTCCCCAGGCGCCACCGTTGCTTCAGATCAGGGCTGCTCGAATGCAAGAATTCGAGCCGCTCTGCCCGCGGTGGCTCGCTACGGTTGCCCGCGTGCCACTCGCATTTCGCTAGACTAGAGCCGGCTGCTCCGAGCGCCTGTCCACTCCCTCCCCACGGCGTCTCCGTTTAAACGTGTGTGCAGTGACGATTGTATTTGAGAGACCACAACCGAAAGAACGTAAACAAGGATGAACTATATTCAATAATCAACGGATGCTGGACCTGTTAATTAGCTGGAGTAAGGCCTATCGCTGGAGGGGGAATATAATTCTATCAGCTAGCTGCTCAGGCCGCTCTTTTTGGAATATCCCTCGGATTAATTCCAGACGAATGCTTACGCACTATTTTAGATCAGGACTTCTTAAATGCAAGAAATGAGGAGAGACAGCCCGTAGTGGCCTGCTACAGTTGCCCACTTGCCTTTCTCTAGAGTAGAGCCGGTCGCGTCCAAGCGCCTGTCCTCCCGTCGCTCACCCCCCCCGACACGCTGACTTGACGCGGGTCACATCGGTTGCCCGAAGATAAGCGCTGGAGCGAAGTACGCCAAGTGGGCCGCCCGTTTGAGCAGCCCTGTTTTAGATGGTTATTTCCCTCCTTGTCCCCGTCTTCTTCGATACCATTGTCTCATTTGCCTCTTGGCATTACTTCCACACTTTTCCCGCTTCTTTTTCCGGTTCTGTGTGTTGGTCTCCATATTTTTTTAACTCCATGGAACAATTTCGTTATGATCTTGGACCTTTCTATTTTAAGCGCTCCTCTCTACTACCTTAGGGATTACGCTTTTGTGACTAGCTTATTTTTTCCTTTAAATATTCCTGTAAGTTTTATTTATTTCCTCCTAAGTCAATTTTAATAGAACTGTTACCATATCTTGCTTTACTTCATCTACATTCTTGTGCTGTTGAAAACTTTTTTATATTTATCCGTATATCATGCGGGTTATCCATTACAACTTTTAATTTGTTCCATCTTTTTGCAATAGGTTTGTGCTTGCTTAAATAAACAATTTCGGAATAACATTTTGTAGACATTTTACACTTCAGATTTTTTTTCCAATTTGGAATTAGAATGAAGAGACCTAACGACAAATCATATTGGATGTGAAACATCCATCCGCACCATATTTGTTAAGCTACATTGATTGATTATTCTTCGGAAATATTATCGGAAAAGCGAAATGTCATGCGAGCTAGCTGAATACGTTCCCCGCGCGAGCAAATGAGCGTTGCAGTTCTACGTGATTTGTCCGCGTTTCTAAGCGTTTGATTTGCAGAGCCGCACTTCCCGACGACGCGACGCGCCGGCCGCCCGCTCGGCCTGGGGGCCTCCGCCGCATTTTAAGTGGATGACCCTCCCGCCCCAAATAACCGCGGGGGCCGGGTTCGGGGGCCAGGGCGTGGAGCGAGGGAGCGAGAGGCCGAAAGGCTCTTGATGCGGGCCGGCCAGGGGGGCGGAGAGAGGGCGGCGGAGGCGGCGACAGCGAAACGGGGAGGAGAGGGCTGGAGTGTGCTGGAGTGGAGTCGAGTGGAAGGAGATGGAGTTGGGAATAAGTAAGATGAAGCGTGGGGCGGGGGGTTGGCGTGAAGCGCGAGCAGATAATGAAGAGCTAAGCAAGTGCGGAGAGGACGGATCGAAGTGAAGAAAGGACGATTCCCTGCACGAGTCGATGAGAAACAAAATTCACATGGGAAAGTCGGAACGTGGAAGCGATTGCGTAAAATGAGAACGCGGCTGAAGCATCTGGCGGAAGATTAAGAATTAGAGTAGAAGAAATAAAAAGCGAGCAGGTGGAGTTAATGAGTTCAGGAACGGAACGGATGTTGAAAAACGCTGGGCAGTGATTGGAGGAACGATAAGATGCTATCGCTTTCGGGGAAAGTGGCAGATAGTAGATCATGAAAACACGGCGGCGCGAGAAACATGAGAGGCAGAGGGGGTGTTTATGTGCTTGTTGACGTAAAATGTGCGAGTTTGTCTTTGACTGGCGTGGCCAACAGTGGATGTCCAGTCGTGGATTAACGATAGAAGAGGAAAGCAGAGTCACAATCGGTTCAGGATGAAAAAAGACGGCGACAATTCAGAGCAATGCGCCGTCGAGGATACGCGGCTGAGCAGGTCAGAGAGGTACGTGTTAGGGCGAGGAACGAGGCTTGGATAGGCCAAATGCGTCGGCCACGGAATGGAGAAGTAAAGAGCGGGGCGGGGCGGAGTGGGGCAGGGCGTGGCGAGAGAGGTCAAAATGAGGGTCCTAGCCACAAGTGGCGAAGCGGAACTGGTCGAACGCCTGGGAGTGAGTGTGCGTCGCAGGGCGAGGTTGGGTGAAAATGGAGGGTAGAGAAAAGGGAAGGGTTATGCAGGAAGGGGCGGGGGAAGTGGCGGAGAGCAAGGCGAGAAGGGGGGGGGGCAGTGAGGGTTATAAGAGAGATGGAAGCTGGGCGGGGTGGAGTGAAGCGGGGATAGCGATTTGCAGACGGAGGCGTGGGAGGTGCGGGATGGGGCTGGATGAAAAAGGGCGGGTGTGGAGTGAGTGAGGGCCGCGGTGACAGGCGACCGCGTAGGAAATAAAATGGGATCGAGATGGACGGGGAAATCGTGACTGAGTTTGAAGACTGGCGGAAAGTTGATCGCGGTGGCGACGGGGTTGGTGCCAAAGATGGGGGACGTGACGGGGCCGGGAACGAGCTGGGTGAGAATAAGATGGATCGGGGCAGGTCGGGTGAGGAATTGAATATCAGGGAGAGACGGGGGTCGGTGGGACACGGAGAGACGGGTGGTGATGAGAACGAATGGAGTAATGCCGTGTTGTGGCGGAGGGCGGGACTAAAGAATGGAATTCCAGCCCGCGGTTCGGTGGGTGGGAAAGAACGGATCAGAACGCAAGCGAGCAGGGGGAGGAAAGCGGGGCGTGTGCATAGGCAGGCGAGGGTGCGGGGGGGGGGCTGGCGTGCGCGGTGCGGAGGGGCCGAGAGGGGCGGGGCAGGGGCGGAAAATGGGCGAGGGGGGGCAGCATTCTTGCGCGTGTGATCACGGCATGCGCGCCCTCAGATGTCGCCCCCTACTTAGAATCAGTCGGCGCGCGGATTCCGGGTTCATTTAGCAAGTGTATGCTCTATCGCGCGCCGCTCATTATTTCTCAACGTCGCACAAGGGGAGGCCCACCGCTTTACCCGCCCATCCAGCCTCGCTGCGCATTCCGACGCGGGGTTCTCTCCGCCTGTTCGGCTTGGCCTGCCTTCCTCGCGTGGCTCGCCGTCCAGCAGGCCCTCGCGTTGGGGTCCTCTTGTATGCCCTGGTTCGCCGTAAATTACGTGCGCCGTCGCGTCACGCCCGCGTTTTGCGAACGTCATCGTACTCGAATAATGTAGTCTTTCAGCTGCACGATCTGCAATGCTTTCCATTTTTTTGTATTTTATGTTGTCTGCTTTTTCACGTTTTTATTTTTTGTAATTTTATGTTAGCATCTTGTGCTATTTCTTGCGAAAGCTCTTAGAATTGTATGCCGCTTATCTTAGCAGTTCGTATCACTCTTTTCGACACGGCTTGCGCCTGCAATCAATAGTGCGATGTAACACTATTACATCTTTTTGTTAACTCTACTTTTATCCTTTTTTAAATTTTTTTTCAAACTTTCATAGTTAGCCCTCTGGAAAGAAGAGAGGTATTTTCTGAATGAGGACCACACTGCAAGTGCTACTACCTTTGCCGGCTTCATACCAGAAGGATTGGCTATATCTCAAAACATGAGTAGCTGAAAAACTAACTTAAATGCATAAATATGATCATTGAATAAAAATGATAGGCTCTTCGTCTTACCTAATTTCAAAGTCTACTCTTTTATCTAATCTTAGTAATTTTTGGAAAATTATATTTTTTGATCAATTCTGATTTTCCCTGTTTTCACGCAAATTCATATATTATTTCCAATTATTTACATACTCAATTCATGCACATTGGATTTAAAGACACACTCAAATTCACCGGTATCTCTATGGTTCTCTTCCCTGTTCTTGCCTGTCCGCCATCTCCCACGGCGCGGGCTCGATCCTGGCCCCCAGCCGTCGCGACAGAAAAACCTCACGTGCACCCCGCGTGTCCCTCGTCCGCCGACCCCCCCCCGCCGCACCGCCCGCCACCAACCCTACCAGCGTTTTCACCGCGCCTCACACGACGCCCACACCACGGGTGCGGCAGGGCTTGCGAGCATTTAATTCCATGGCAGACGCCTCGGGCGTCCACCTCCGCTCCCATCCGCCCGCCCCGCCCCTCTCCCCTCCCCTCCGACGCCCCATTATCACAACCGCTCCTTCCCCTCCAGCCGCGGCCGAAAATCCCTCCGTCTCAACCCGCGCCCGCGCCTCCTCGCTCGCCTCCTTTGCGATGCCGACGCGATCGCCGTCATCTCCACCGGAACATCCGCTCTCCACGGGAAACGCAGGAGCCTGGAGGGATGAGGGGTGTCACCACGGGCCGTTACTCTCACTCCAGAAAATTTAATGTTTAGAACCAAAAAAATATACATTTTAAAGAATTGAAATGAATGGATGGAAACCAAAACGGTGTACGTAATATTTTATAAACTCTGAGAAATCTGTTTCTTTAATCAAATATCACTGTGAAGTCGTGGTGCTTTATGTCCTCAATAAACCCACGGCATTTCAATTGTTGATTAAAACCGCGAAATTATTGGCACTGAAATATAGCATACTATAAGCAGGTTTTTCGTATAATTTATAAGATGTCAGTTATACCGTTCTGGTTTTCTCCCTTTCAAATTTGAGTGTGTATGCTTGTGAAAAGGCGTACGAACAATTTTGGACGCTATTGAAAACCTACAGCAACCTTCATAATATGTTGAATAAAGTATTGCATAATAGGAGAGATAGTGTACCTAGTTGTAAATCAGCTACTGAAACTTCGGAGACCGGATGATTCTAGGATTCCAGATGGCGGTGCGCTTTTTCATCACGAGCTAAATAGCAGAGTTGTGCGCCACCTAGAGAAGAATCCTACAGTACCTCTGCTCTTATCTCTCCGCTGATTATTTCGAAGCGAATATTAGAACATTTATCTGAACAACGGATCAAGGACCCAGCTAATTTCTTCCTTCCCCAACTCCAACCCTTAGAACCTTAGAAACTGCGGTTATCCCACACCTTCATAAGCCTATCCATAACAATCCAAGAGGACTCCGCCACAAACCTGGGATATGGAGCGACAGTTGTGAGATTCCAGAGGACAAAAGTATTTCATTAGTGGTAAAAAAATATATTTTAAATAATTGAGGTAATATTTATGCAATCGATTTTTAAAAAGATGATTATTAAAAGTTCCGTATATTATAAGTATGTACTGTAAAATTCGACCATGACACTTTAACCAATTCTTTTCTAATACCAGTGTAAATCCAGACCATAAACTGAACGCTGCCAGCGTCTTTTAGAAAGAGACAGAACTAGGGATTATCTCAACATCTGTTCAAGGGACCACCGGAAAACAAGACTAATAATACCAATCTCGAAGGATTGCAATATGTAAAAATTAACATTTTTAAAATACAGATTTTAGACCTTGAAATGAATTGTAAAATTGGTAGAAGTGGAACTCTTCCCAAAGAAAAAAAAAGTTCATTTTATTAATGTCCAAGTTGAATCTGTTCTACGATATTGAACGTATAAAAACAACTTCGTGACTTAGTTCAGAGGAAAACTTATTATGTATGTGTCAATAAACTTACTGATACACCATTTTGTTTAAACAATAGAAATAGAACTGCTTTCTTAATGCACTGGTATTTAAATTTACGTTTCGATAACTGATGTAGATAGACTTCCGCATTCGCTAACTTTAGTGACGATAAATGCAAAAATAGATTTATACAGAGAGGGTCATTCTCTTAAAATGACAATTTATCTTCACATTTAATCAGATTCAAAAGGTTTCCAAACGCTCCACGTTCTCTTTGCCCCTTCTTCAATGTCTTCTCCTTCACTTTTGCTTCCAACTCGTTATTTTGTCGTAACTTAATTTTATTCAACGTTCAGAATCTTAAATTGAACCAGGAAGAATCGTTGTTGCTCACCGTTCAGGCCTTTTCAATTCTATTATCACATCATTCATAATTGTATCAATTTCCGTCTTTTTACTATGAGGAAAAAATGTAAAAAATATTTATCGCCCATCAGCTTTTTTTCCCCTTTTCACTAAATCCGTTAATCTTTGACAGTTCTTGACTTGTGTCCGCACCTCTTTCACAAAAGCCTAAATATCTTTTGTTTCCTTTCCTTAAGCTTCATCCTTTGCTTCTATTACCACTCCACCACATGTTCTCTTTCCTTTTCGCTGTAACTGCGTTGGACACCATAAGCTCTTCACCACAATCATCATTACGGCACCCCCGCCTAGGCCTAAGCTCACACTGTCGTTCTTACCCTGGTTCCCAACTAAGTCACCGTCCCCGCTCTCAATTCAACCTTTAACATATCTGTCTCCGCCTGCATATCCATCTGTGCACTCAACACCACCCCTGCTGCCGATGTCGAACCCGTCTCCCCCTCCAGCTCGACGGCCTCCTCCGGCTCCACTGCCGCCACCGTTGCGGCCGCCGGCGGATCCTCAGCTTCGAAGGCCCCCCACGCCCTCCCTCTTCGCCGCCCTATCCCCATCCCCGTCCCCACCCCACGCCCGCTGCTCCCCACTCCCAGCGGATTTGGGCGATTCGCACAAGGAGCTGTGGAGCGGCGTCGACGCATCGTCGCGCTGTCCGCTACGCATTTTATCCGCTTGGTGACGGCGGTTGTGGCGGGGAGGAGGTGTGCGGGGAGAAGGGGAAGAGGAGGAAGAAGGGGAAGGAGCAGCAAAGGAAGAAAATGAAGAGGCAGAATAGGTGGCTTTGATTCATTCCCGGGCAAGTATGGTCATTAGCCCCATTAGTGTTGTGAATATTTTATTTCGGGAGGAGGTGACATTCCTCCACCGATGTATGGTGAGATCCGGCGTTGACCTATACGTCTGCTTACGGGTATATCCCCTTCTACGTATCTTCCCCAGCGGTGCCCCACCACTGTGTATAAGCTCTATGCTCCCGACTGGTCTCATGGCATATTTGGAACTGTAGTGATTAGGTGTAAATGTGTGTGTGAGAATAAGTGAAAAGGATAGGACAATGAAGAGCAACGAAATAACGCGCGCGGCCCGTCGCCCATACATTAGAATACTGCGCTGTCCTTCGCCTGGTATTGATCAGAGACACCAAGAAATAGTGCCGATACGAGCAGCCGGGCTCTGGCAGTTCCGCCGGTCGGCGGTGAAATCCGACCTAGCTCTGTAGTTTTTTGTCGAAAATCCGCCACCGTCGGGGCTCGAACCCTACAACCTGCTGCTCAGATTTACTGCAAAGACAGCAGAAGAAGAAGAGGAGGAGCAAGAAGCGGAAGATACAGAGAAAGAGCAAGAAGCGGAAGATACAGAGAAAGAGCAAGAAGCGGAAGATACAGAGAAAGAGGCGAAGAAGAGAAAGAGGCGGAGAAGAGAAAGAGTAATTCATGTATTTTTCTTTCTCGCAGGGATCCACGAAGCAACGGAGGAAAAGAAAAACGAGGAGACGTTTGCACGTCGCGAGTTCTTTCATATAGCTGACATTTCTCCACTGATGCACATTTCCTTAGTACAATTTCTATTTTAACATCGATAACGTACTGGATAAATACCAACCTCTGTTTAATGCTTTGGTACAGGAGCGTCTCCTGTTTCCAGGGTGTTATATTCTGTAATTATTTGATTCCTTTTTAGAAAAAAACAGCATTTTTTAATAAAGTGTGTGGAAATCTAAATGTAGTTTAAATTGCAATGACGTTAAATAAGGAATGTTACGCACAATTTTGGTTGCAGTGGTCAAACTATGTGGGATATGTTGCTCATATTCTGTTGCAGTCAGTAAAATTCTTTTATGTAAATTGTTACTAAAAATTACCATATAGAATATATGTATTGTAGAGATACAGGAGTATATCGGTCAATAATTAAGCCCAAGAAGTAATTTGTTTTTTAGGGATCTGAGAATCTATTTGATTTCTACCTATTTCATTCTAATTTTCTTAATGAAGGGAATAAAATTAATTTAAAGGCTATCATAATAAAAAAATCGAGTATAATTAATCTCACAACTCATAACATTAAAAGTCAAGGCACGTGTTTTGCTATAATTCCGAAAATTTCCTTATGTGTTTAACAAACTAAATGACAAATAATAAACATAATGTACGCAGTAATATTTCACGTAAATTCACAGCAAATAAAATGAACTATAACGGCCACGGTGGTTCCTAAAACATTTCCTTTATGAAGATGAAAGTGCGGTATTGCAAAGGTATGGAATTAATACTAATATACGCGTTAAAAAAAAGTGGTAAATTACGAGGAAAAGTTAGTAAACTCCGGAAATTCCTCCCGCCCGAAAACACCTCTTCTCCCCGTTTCCCTTCCTCTCCCTTGCGCAAGGCATAAGCTGCGGAAGCGGTCTGCTAAATTCTTCTGGGTAAATTCCGCTCACGTTTATGCGTAGCATTAATAACACTGATTGCACTCGCGCACAGAAAATAATCCGTTTTAAAATGTATCTTGATAAACTCGTATCGGGGGAACGCAGAAAATGCGTCTCTCTCTCTTTTTCTCATTCCAAGAAACGCTGCTAGGGAGAAACAAAATATTTGCGAGACGTAAAACTCTCGAGTTAGGAGGGAAAGAAAGAAAAAGAGAAGGGTCTGGATAGGAGCTGAGGATTTTTGATGCAATTCTCGACCCGAACTTAAAGCGAGGTTTTAATGAAGACAAAAAAAACAGCGCTCTGTTGCTCAAGGATAGAAAGTGGCATGTACTGGCCTCGTAAAACGTCGGGTAGCGGTGAGTTCGCTGCGCGTGAATTAGTTACAACACGTTCAAATATCTAGCCGAGTGATCAAATGAACATCCGGAACTACACCATTAGAACCCGACCGCAAATTCAGTTGCAATAACTTCATAACGCATTTAAACGATACGCTAGCTGTGAAAGGCTACGAATTCACACTTCCCTAAATTCGTTAAAACGTCCACATACGGACTTGGCCTAAGGGTGACAAATATTCATTGAACGTCCAATGAAAAGCGGCATGTCGCATTACTTACAATATATCTTTACATGTAGTGTTATCGACTGGATAGAAATGAGATCCACATCTGACGTGGAAAGTGTATCATTTCGAGTTGTCATAAGGGACACTGAAGGCGTGACTTGCGAGGCAGGTAGACTTCAAAGGACGCCTGGGTCAATTACATGGGTATGAAGAACGGGAAAAAGCCATCTACCCGCAAGCGTTCAAAACGCACGCTGACGTGAAATATTTTCTTACTAGATAGGAATTAAATTACTTCATTTAGTGAACTTGGCTACAGAGTGTACACCCAACATTTTTCGAACGACGAACATCCGATTTGATCTTTGGGCTTTAAAAATAGTTCATA
This sequence comes from Gryllus bimaculatus, assembly GCA_017312745.1. Taxonomy (NCBI): domain Eukaryota; kingdom Metazoa; phylum Arthropoda; class Insecta; order Orthoptera; family Gryllidae; genus Gryllus; species Gryllus bimaculatus. The sequence goes on along the minus strand of BOPP01000229.1, from coordinate 759,470 downwards.
GTTGTACACTTCCAATGAATCAATAGATGATACATGTCAATAATCGCCAAACCGTGCATCGGCGAGCTGCTAGTAGCTCGCAGTGTCACGCCCAGTTTGGCTCATCTCGGAGTTGTGCCACTGAGCACAGACAGATGGCCCATGGAATCACCTGCATACACACTCCAGCGCAACCGTCACTGCCAGTCACATAGTTGAACATGAGGTTTCGCCTATGTTTTTAGTTTTTATATGAAAACCTACTTTTGGTCTAGGTTGGTCTACGAGTGAAGGCACTGTTCATCTCTACACAGTTTTTTTAAGTTTCTTTTTCCAATAAGGAAAAAACAAGTACAGAAACAGATCAATATAAGAACATTTAGACAACTGTATTCAAATGGCTGCCCCTACTTACTTTCTCCACATTCAGAAACTTGCCTAAAAAGAATGTCATCCATCTCTTTAAAATTAATAAATTTGATGAAAGTATGTTCTTACATTTATTATTTATTACTAACGCCACTTCAATTTGTTTCGTACGAAGAGTTCGATTTCTTTTTCTTACGTAAAGTTTTATAAAAATGGATTTCGAAGAAATGTGTTTTATAGGCAACAAATAAATGTAAGATACGAAAAGAAATTATTTCTTCAAACTGGTTTCTTCAGTACAATTCAACACTGCACGGTTGCTCAGAAGATTTATTAGTTTTGCGACAACTGATCTGTGCCCCTACTGAACCTTTTCATAGCATAAATTACGTATTTTCTCTATCATTCCTATGTTTCGGCGAATCATTGTTTTCTTTTTGAAATGTGATAGAGTGAGACTTGTTAAAATATTCAAGACCGGATAATGAATGCTGATGGAAGAATGTGACTTCCCTTGTTGCAAAGAATTGCCCCTCATTGGTCTCCTCGATCGCGAATAAGGTCTATTGGTGAATAAGAATGCGTTATTTCAACACTAATTGTACGTCTTCACTATGAATTCGGTTCAATGTCAAACGTATGAGCGAAAATATGAATTTTCCAAAACATATCCGTGATGTTAAGGTAGTTGTCACCAATACGACTCGGTAGTTCGTGTATACATATTTTTTAAAAATTAATAATTTTTGAACTATCTAAAACTCTGAAAATGCGATAGGAGTTTTGGATTTGTGTTTCTTTAGACAATGTGTACCTACAATGAAATCTCATCGCATTATCACAGAGCGGGTAGTCTTAAGAGTTCCAGTCCGGACCGAGACGATTTTTCTATATTAGCTAGATGGCGAAGTCGAAATACGCCACTAAACAAATAACCGCAAAATAACAAGTTCTGATCGGTTGTGACCAGTAGTATCCCCTGATATATAACAGGTGAATGCTGGAGCAGTACCTGCGCAAACGGGCCATGAATCGTCGGCATTCCTTCTTCACCCTTGTCCCTTCCCATGTCGTTCATATAAACACAAACTTCCACGCACAACGCTACCACACATGCCGGGTGACTATACCGTAAGATATTTTTCTGGCCGGACCGGTGCACTGCTCTTGATGCGTAGAGAAAAACCTCGCAAGCTGCCGTATAGGTCAGCAACAGATCTCGCGAACAGGATACCGTCGTATTCCAGGAACGTAACATGCATTATACTTACAGGTGTAATGATTATAGCAGTTGACGGCGCCTAAAAACAAAAATAATCAATTGATCAGTTACATTATTTTTAAAAAAATTCTAATTAAACACGTCAAGCGAGTTTTGTTTGCTTTCGGAGACAAGTTGCACCCCTGGCTCAACCGAAGCCGAACCTCGTCCCCCGGCCGTGCCGCCGGCGCCACCGCAGCAGCCGCCTGCAGGCCGAGCGGCTTTTTACTGTGGCCCGGCCACCGGAACGCTAGGCCAATTTCCCACTTCATTCATTAGCCAACCGCTGTGTCGTCCCGGCGCGGCGCGCGCGAATAGCGAATGACACTGATCAAACAGCGACCCCCCGGCGCCTGTCGGCGCACTCTTTGTGGTCGCGGCGGTGGCGGCGGCCGCGGGTGGTCGCGCGCACCGGCTAATACAGACGTCCGGCGCCGGACTCATCACGTTGCGGCGGGGCGCCGGTACGCGTCAACAGTGGGATTAATAGTTACATGGCGCGGCGGTATAACGGATTCCAGAATTCCCACGGGTTGCTTTGTTTCGGGTGGGGGAGCAGGGGGAGGACTTTTCAAAAGCGCCGGTTGGTGTTACCCCTATTTCGCTCATGTTTTGTTTTGTTCTGGACTTGAATTTGCTTTCAAATTTTTGAGAGCGGTTCCGTTTGGTGTCGTTAGGGATCAGGTACTTTAGAGGGCCTGCTTATTATTGAGGGTGTTTCGAGTAAGTACCCTCTTCTACAACGTTTTAATTTTTTTCACATACGTTTCATACCTATACGTTATCCATTGTTCTTAGAAACCTGAAATAACTTTTACAATTCAGTATTCTCAATTGCTACAAAACTGGAGATATCAGTCGAATTATTAGCATTAGAACAAAAGAGAACAAACGGGTGGGAGGACAAAAAGAGGTTATGAAAGTGTTGGTTATATTTTATTTTCCATTTAATTAATACTTTTTCTTCTTTACCAGACAATTTTACTCCTGAATACACACTTTTCTAAGTAAAATCGTTTTTAAAAACACATCTATTTTTAAATAGTTTTCAGTGGATAATTTCTATGTGCCAAATCTTATATGATCATTTTCTAGTATTTTCTTTCTTTTCTATTTTTCAAGAACGTTTTGAAGGAAATATTCTTTCGAACACAGCGAGGTATTAATAACTATGTATTTATCATTAGTTAGTTCTAATTAAACTTCAGTTTTGGTAAAATAAAATGATTTTTTAAAACGTTAATATTTTTGGAAAGATACTATTGTTCTTCCAAATGTCAACAAACAGCTTGTAGCTATATTTGTAGTAGTAAATATGAAATACAAGTGCCTTATTTCTGGAATAAATAATATTACTTGTATAAAATAATGAGTTTGAATGAAATGTAATAGCCAAACTTTATTTTACACTAACGCAAGCTTGGCAGAATGTAACAGCATTTTTAAATTGCTAAAAGACCAAAAGTACCGGTCCATATGTTGATAACCACAACCAATAACTAAAAAGAGGAGTACAATTCTCACAGACAACCAGCATCAAACTATTGTAACGCTATTCTTAAGAAAGGTTCAAGACTTTTCGAAATCACCAGCAAAATTTCAAGCAAAAGAAGCAAAGAAAGAGCTTTTCAAGTCGCATGATGAAGATTTCGCAGAGAATGCGATGCCTTCCTCCATTCATCGGGAATTTCACTAGTCTGCAAACAGCACCCCCGAACCATCCCCCCTCCCCCGCGCGGGCGGGCGTCTTCGTTCCTCGCCTCGCATCCGAGCGCGGAGGGGAAGTTGGCCGCCGTGCTTTGGGAGCCGGCGAACCCGAACTAACTTTTACATTTCTAGTCTGAGTGACGGGAAAGTCGTCTCAGCGCTCCACCACTATACCCATTGCGTTAAATTCTCAGGGGCCCTCGCAAAGGACGTGGGTTACAGAAATTGAAACACGAATGTATGTGCTTCAGTGGTAAAATGTGTCGTACTATATTCAACATTAAATAGGGGAACATTATGCTGGAGGTTAAAGAGAATATATGAAAATGTCAATGTTATGTCAAGAATTTATGATAAAAGTTCATTAAATATGATAAAATCCTTACTCTCTTATTGTAACAAACAATTTCAAGTTTCTCATGACATATAAGCGAGGCACATGCAATTAAAAAATAGGGTTCAAACTTAATCTTCAACGCATGAAAAAGAAAGAACATATTATATATATAAACACGAAGGTCAACTGACATTTTTTTTGTATCAAGAATTTTCTCAGAGATAATTTTGAGTTGAGTGTAATATTACAACTGCTACAAGAATTTTGGAAATAATCATATACGTTTTTGTTACTCCAAATTTCTCTAAGGAAACATATTTCATAGAGATTCGATCCTGCTGTGTGTAGAGGAAAAATTGATGAATCGGGGACTCCATCGTGATAACCATCATATTTGTAAATTTTGTAGTGGGAGAATAAAAGGTGTATAAATAAATCCAGACAGTTCTTAGTTCGTATATACGCGTCCTCCAGATGTCCATAAAGAAATTTGTAGTTCTATGAACAGTTTTGTACAGCGTTTGGTTCAAAATACCTTTTTTACGCGAAATTCTAAGATCTTTATTTTAGATATGTGAAATGGGGATTACCCTTTTGTTTCCCCGACTTTGGAATTTTGGAGTTATTTTTATGCAAAGTGTTTTCACTCAAAACCCGCCGTCGAAATTATTACAGATTTGGGCTAGCGTTAGAAGATAGAGAACATCCATCGAGGCGCCGCAGAAGCTAATCTCATCCCCTTTAACGAACGTCGTGAAGCGCTGCTAACGACCGTGTTCTTAAATGGACGAGCTAACTGTCGAACCCTCCTGCGTCCATTTCCTGTGCGGGCCGTGACTGCATTGCGTGATTACTCATGTGCAACGTCCTTGACACCTGAAACTCAAGTCGGTCAGTCTGAGGCATAGCCTTGAAACATACGAGTTAATGGGTAACGGGACTTCTAAGACAGAATTCAATTATTGAATTCTCATGAGGACTTTTTTTGGCAAAGTAACCACTTTAAAAACCGAGGTGCAAATCCAATACATCATCAGTATAGGTCTGAAGAAGGCCACGGCAAGATGGCCGGAACATCAGCACAATTGACCGAGACGCGGCTCATTCCGGATAGCCAAGAATGTATGACTCCGGCTGCGAAAGCCTATGAACGAAAATCCAATTGGTTGCACAATTCACGTTGAGACGTTTTTTGAAACTTACAATTAAAAAGCTGTCGGCACATACCCTGTATGGTAGTGTTAAATATATATACATTGTCAGCGTGGACTATAAAACAGTGAAATACCGGTACACATACAATATAATACAGTAAATTCAATATTTTAAATTGAAAATCAAGCTTCAGATTTTGTGGGCTACCAACCAAATCCGTTAAAAGAAATTTCGTCGTATCGGGGAATGGGTGAATTGACATTTTCATGCTACATTTTGTACGTTGGTTTTGGAACTGATATTTATTTAGTACCTTTTTTTGTTTTGAATACTTACAACGAACAACCTGGCACTGTTTTTTTCTTTCTTTTGCCTTTGGAAAATCCTCCAATTACGGTCAGTACAACCCCACGCACTGGGAAGTGCTAGGCCACCGAGTGCTCCACTGCTCCACTGACGACCCCGGTGCGGGGGTTCCCTTACGCGGCGCAAGAACATTTGCGCTCCGGGCAACTTCCCCTCGCGTGCTGCGACGCGTCGCGCGTGGAACCGCAACGCAAGACATGACGCTACGACGGCTTTTTGCGCTCCGTTGCTGCACGTTGCGTAGGGTCTCAGCGCCGCATAAAAATGGGAACTTGTTAGCACCTATCGACTGAGGTCGTTCAGGGTATTAACCGCTGCCACTGCAACGTTTCTGACTGGATGTCATAGTTTCGAGTCTCAATGGGCGGCGGAGTTTCGTTACTAGTTTACAGTTAGGTCACATCCAATCGGCTGACTGTTCTGATTGGTAGTTTCCGTTTTTACTCATACCAATGCCAGTCGAGTGCCGGATCAAAACACTGATAATAGAGAACGACGGACCACGCACGATATTTTATTTCTCATCCTGGGTATTATATTCGCCATTATGCACGCACGCGCGCGCACACAACCATTCATGTCGGAAAACCAGTGGTTACACCAATGGGACGGTGCCAGTGCTTGAATATTATGGTGCATTTGCCATACATTGGTTTCTTTCCACTTTCTTTCTTAATTTCCCTCTCCTCGCCTCTATTTCGTTTACGTGTATCATAATTTTCTTCACTCTCTCCCTACTCCACTTTTATAATCTTACGCATTCACTCAACTGCCCCTGGTGAGCAACCTTATTCTACATTCCCTCTTTTTGCAGATCCCTTCAAATATGCTTCTATTTGATTTTAATTCTTCCACTAACTCATGTACAACTTTCTCGACTCTTCGAAGGGCGGCTCCACACATTCGGCATTCGCCGAGCAGAAGCTCTCGCTCGCCCAATCCAGAACAGCTAATGTGTTCGGCAAATGTTCGTTCTCTTTGAGCTCTTCTAAAGACCGAGAAGGGGTGGGAAGGGAAAGCACCGAATGTTCGGCGCTCGGAGAACTGCAAGCAATCTGTCCACACTACTCGGGATTCGGTGAGCGGTTGCTCGGGATTCGCCGAATGCCACTTGTATGGAGTCGCCTTAATAGCAAATACAGTCAAGAAGCTAACTTGCAACACTTTCAGTGTTTATAGTATACATATATACAGTAATCCTGTATATATGACTTGCAGGAAGAGATCTTTCTTCACTGCAAAACTTTGGTCTTAATCGGTACTTCAGGAATATGTGCTTATTTTTTTAATGTGAAATATGTTGGGTATAATAAAATCTAAACGTGGTGTCCCAAGTTACCCTCCAATGTTGGGTAACTTGGGACACTTTTGAATTGTATTTAAAATGGCATGTATAATGAGGCAGGCTAATTTTAGACACATATCTGTACACTGTACATAATTGTTAAATACGTATAACTGATTTTCACAATTAAATGGTAAACGACATTATAAAAAATTATTGATAAATGACATGTTTTGGGGGCGAAGTAAATTTAAAGAAAAAGTCATGTTTGAAAATCATACACCCTGTCGCAGGACGATCAACAGTAATTTGCATCAATTACCCGCTTAGAAGCTTATCATAAAAAATTGTTATAATACAGTTAATATTCGCTTTATGTGACCGCTTAATGAAGATCGATATATGAAATGTGTCTCGTCATTGGTCGCTTAGCCTGATGGCCTCTCGAAAGAGGGAATGTCTTATGGAAAAAATCAACCGGTTTCGTTAAAAAATTGCCGTTGATAAAAACGAAAAAATAGAAGTGGCTGTTTGGATAGTAGTTTCTACACATCACACTACCATTGAAAACTCAGATAACAATTTTTTAAAAAATTGAGAAATCCAAACAAACATGTTTTAACTCCTGCTAGTTTGCGTGTGAAAATAACACTAGTTTCAACAAATCGCACTTTCTAATTTATTATTATTTTATTATAAATATTCAAAATTAAAGAGAAAACACTATTTTTCATCCGTATTCTTCATGCGAGGTGTAATTAGAAAACAAGCAAACACGATTGTTGAATTGCGGGGTGTGGGTGCCACGCTGATGAACCTTATTGGCGTTCTCCCAGTTTGACAGCGAATAGCCCCAATTTTCGAATACACGAACAAAATCATTTCAGGCGGCAACAGCAAGTAGACCGCAAATGGCCGAGAGTCTGCTGGCGAACTCTTGTCGCGGTCAGGTAAACATTCCCGCGAAACACCACCGCAAAACACCGCACGCGAGCCATGATCTGCTCTAGGCACCAGCACCGCTGCTGCACCGTTACCACAGCCGCTTGCCTGCCCGATTTCGGCAATACGCCATCATTAGGGCACCATACTGCCACCTTCACACACGGAAATGTTGATTGTTCACACTGGAAATTCAATTAAGTGTAGTCAACGCGTTCTTCGCACTACACAAAATACAAAAGAAAAAATACGTCACAGTTCAACTGCGCGAATTCGTACTTCAGTCACAAAATACGCCCGTTCGTCAGTCAAAAAGTAAACCATTCAAAACTGATTTACACTTTCAAGGGCATATTCGATTTACTGTACCACTTTCAAGGAACAATTATTATCTGCCTTTTCTTCCACATGACACTCTTCTTTCATTCATTTCTTTCACATTCGGTAGTCTCATTAAGTATCTTTTTCCTGCAGAATGTAGCATTCACATACAGTTTACTATTTTTTTCAGTTTTTACAGTCATTTAACAAAATAAAACAAAACAAATCAATTCAGATCAATTCAGATCATAACTATCACAAAGGACATAACATCACATTTTTCTCACAGTGATAACAGTATTGCGTTTAAATGCGGATCATTATCTTAACGAAGTAACGGAAAACAATTGGCAATAATGGAGTGTTTTATATATAGTTGTGGAGCTGTAATTTTGTATATATCGTTGTAACGCAAATTACAGTTCTCCAAAACACAGACTGATCCTCAAACACACGAACGGTCAATATGTTTGTAAACGGCATACTTTCTCGCCATCTACTTCAGTTACCACGTTTCTGAGTGTTGCATACACAAGTGTCATAACGTGATCTGCATTCTTTACTTACGCGTTTTCTACGCGAAGCATTCTTCTTTCGTTGAATGAAGCACTGGAAGTATGAAGCGAGATTTTGTCACCGAAGTTCGACCGAGAGCGTTTCGTCTCGGTCGCTCTGAACAGCCCTATATCAAGGGGAGGGGTAAGACGAACTACAATGTCGCTTTTTACTTTCTCGCTTTACTTCGCACGAAGAGGGGGGCGAGGCACGGGCGGGGCGTGGTGCGTGGAACGTGCGGCGGAGGGGGGGAGAGGGGGGAGGGCAACTGCCGCGGGGGTTCGGGACAGGACGGGCACGGGCTGCCGGCATTGTCCCGTTACGCCGGCAACAAGGTCGCGCCATAGATCTCATTACACTTATGTAATTGTCGGGACCCGCGCGGCTGCTGCTCCACATCGCTGCGGGCGGCAGGATCGTGCACAATGTACCGCCATTAGCTAAATGTTTTTCTCTTTTAGTACATTAGCTACACCTTTTCTCTTGTTTCACTTGTATTTGCTTGTATAAACTCTTTAAAGGCAGGCGAAACGCAAAGCAGATGTGTAGCAACGTATGGTAATTAGGTAAATCAACTGAACTCGCGTAATATCTAGCCGAAAGGCATTCATGAAGATGCTCGTTATTAGATGTTCGTTATAGGGAACCTTTCCCTATGAAGAACTTCGTTACAGGGAATTTTTTATTGAGGTTTGGTTGTAGGGAGTTTAAATGGTATTCTCTTCTAATTTTATGTTGTTTCATGTGCAACTCTTTGATACCAGTTCAATTGAATTTTTTCTGTGTAGCTGAATCTCGAAAGGCGTTACTCTGGGATGGTTTCTTGCATTTTACACCACGACGTATATGAACGCTTCGTTATCTCTTTATGAGTATTGTTATATTATAATTGTTTCATTCAATAGGACAGGCGAAAGAGTAGGCTATACGGTGTAAACTTCGACCAAACTACTGTAATGGTCATATGATTTTAATTTTACATCACAGTAATATATTTGAAAATATTTTTTAACGTTCTAGCCATCCCTAATCCTAAAATCACTCATCACATCTTGCCGTAATAATACCCGCTGTTAAAATCGCATGTGAAGACTATCGATATAAATGACACATTCTTTATTAGCCTGATCTGTGAAATATGATAATTTGTTTGCGACGAAGTTTATGAGAACACTATCAGGTATAAGTATACAAAGATTAGGCGAAAACAGAGAATGAACGTCGAGGCGTGAGGTTAGGGAAGTAAAAGAGGGCAAGTTATTTCTACAGAAGTAGTAAGAAAGGAAATTCATTTAAGATCTAAATTAAGATCTCAATAGAGACATTGTAAGCGGAAAAACAAGTGATCTAGAAATTGGAAAAAAAATAAAATTCCTGAAATAATGATCCTTTATTTTATATGCCACGTAGACGTCACTTTATCCATCGAAATGTCTTTTAATTGGCTGTCCGGGTGACGCCGCGTCCATGGCAAAGGTGCCGACGTTTCGGTCGCCATTCTGCGACCTTCCTCAGAGCGTAATGCCTGAGGGCATAGCTGATGGGCTCCGGCCGCAAAAGCTATCACTCATCTATGTCACTGGATCTCACTATCACTCATCTATGTCACTGGATACCTCGTAGATTTCACTGCTTTATATTAAAATGTGTTTATGCGCAATGGGAGCAACATATATTTTTCAATTTCGAATTTTTCATACTTTTGTAATACAGTTTATAATTATTTCCATTTATTCTAATTTTTCGTATCAATATATTTTTAAGACACTTCTTAAAAATATTACCAAATTCTTCTTACAAAATATTTTGTTCAAAAAGTAGTGTTTTCCTCATATTAAATTATCTAAAAACAGGTTGAATCCTTTTTTTAACCATACAGCAGAATTTGAATATTTCCGTTCCTGAAAAATTGTATTTGTTACACTTAATTCACTTCGGAAATAACCCAATCAATTATGTGAAATTTTTTTATGTCTCTTCTCAAACTGCCGCCTCCACCCAGTGAGACACTTCCTGGATTCGTCCTTACTCCCTACACACTCCGCAGCGTCACATGTTTTCGTGAACCGTGGCGTCACCAATAGCGATGTGGGCATTAGGATGTTCCCTCATGCACATGCAAGGCCCGGGCCGCCGTCGCCGCCGTCGCCGCCGCCTCCGGTCTCGATCGGCTTGCGGCGCGCGTCGCTAGTGTTTACCGACATGCCGCCCCCGCGAAGGTTCCCACCCGCGCCACCAAACAGTAGCCAAATCCGCACATCTGTGTGGACGAAGCGAAATATGGAGATCATTTAGATCAGGGATTCCCAACTTTTTTCTTTCATTAACAACAAAATGTTGTTAATAATCACAACAGTTTTCAGTACGTTTATGTGCATTTCTTATCGACTCTCCATGATCTTTCACACTTCAAATTTTACTAATCACCATCATTAAAATAGCCTTCTTGTTTTTCTTTTTCGGATGTGGAACACTGTCCTCGAGCCGTGTGCCCGAGCAGCAAATAAAGCTTTAGAGATGCACCGCGTAGAATTGCCAGAAAGTCCTGTGGGCGTTACATCTCTCGCGAAGCCTGAGGGAAGCATACCCTTTCAACACAGTCTTTTGTCAGCCCTATCGAATTGTTGAGTTGTGGGGAGGGTAGATGAGCAATTGCGTGTACGCAATGGACAACCGAAACCACAATTTTCGCTACGCGTGTGCCTCAGTCGTGCTCGTAGTGCTCGACGTATCACTGATACAGAAAGCACGGTGACAATGCGTTGAATAACAGGGGGGAGTCACCCAGCGGCAGATGATGGATTGTGGAGGGGCGCAGCTGCCCATTGTAATTTTCGCGAGTGAGCAGTGGGTTTCGTTTAAATATGAACTCCACTAAATTCAGAACGAAAAACGGTTTTCGAGTCTGAAGATTGGAGTTCGTGTGCACTGTGTGGTGCCATCTCTACTGCCTCTAACGGCGACACTACGCGCAGGCGTGCCGCTGGCACCTTCGTGGGTCAGCTCCGCCGTCGTCGTCGTATTCGCCGTCGACGACGTCATCGCCGTGTTCACGCCCTGCCACCTACGGCCTGAAGAGTGGTCCATTTGAACCGACACGGCTCACTACTTTAAGGTATTTCATCGCACGACGACCGCTCCTGGCGAGCTTCAAGGCGGAAACGACTAGCGGGAGATGAGGCAGCCTCCGGGAAAAAGATTGCCATGTAATACAGCGTTTTGATTACGGATCTGTTCAGTCTATCAATCAACTGCAGAAACATAATCATCATAAACGTCACCACCTTTACCGTAGTGAGTCGGCCCAGAGATGTTCTTGGCAACTTGGTAGAAAATCAAAATTACTCGTCAGTAAGTAAATCACTACGTCTATTCCACTTCCCTAGTCAATGATCTATTGAATTTGGACACATGTGTAGCACAATATTTAATTAAAAGTAACTTCTTAAATATTTACTTGAATAGGTGTTGTATATTTAACAAAAAGTACATCATTTTAGGCTCCTACTGCTCATTTTGTATATTTTGCGAATGTACATTACCGCCTGAGATACGGCATAATAGTCTGGGAAAATACATCCCATAGCTTTTAGATTACAGAAAAGAATTGTTAATTAGCAAATCCCACTCACGTGAAACTTATAAGCCTCATTTAATTAAGTTAGGAATATTACCATTGCCGTAGCTATTGATTTACGAATGAGTAGTTTTTGTAAAAGAAAACACTTACACAACGTCGGGAAGATAGTTTCAACCAATACAGATATATAACATCTATAACACTCTCGACGTAGTAATCATAATCAGTATCAGCAGCTAACTTTGCAAACTTGAAAAACAATTGTACATACAATCGTACCATCAAAGTGTACATAATTGTATAGCACACTGTCAGATCGCATTAAACAATTAACCGATTCATAAGTTTAAGTGCCAAGTAAAATCTTTGCTATTGCACAAAGTTTTCTATTTAAATGAAGCCTCTTCTAAGCATTTTAAGGAAAATAAATATATGAAATGAACGTTCTATTATAGTCATAATTTAGAACTATATACTAAAATATAATCTGGAGGTTTGCATTCCATGGGTAAAGTATCATTACTTTGTGCCAATAAGATAGAAATATCTTTTCTGGAAACTCCGAGCAAATACTACGAACCAGGGAAGCCATCAATTCGGTCACGTGGCATAGCTCCACGAGACGCTACTTGAACACGATCTAACAACCTGATTATCCCAGCAGCTGATCGCACTTAGCGCTTTCTCCTAATCATGCACAACCCGCGTGCTCTGGAGTTTCGTGTCACCGCGTGAAAACCCTCATTACAGCGTGTCTCATTTAGTTATTAATGACTTCGTTTGAGTGACGTCGCTCAGGCCATTAGCGAGGCTTCTCAACCCGACCGCTCCATCATGGGTGATGTTGTAGTAAGGCTCCGAATGAGGCGCGGGGGCAGGGGTCGATGTAAGACGATCGCAGCGTCTTACCTTGCCATTATTTCGGATAAGGATGAGGCCACTTGAGAGGAGGTGAATTCATGCAAGGTGAAGCTACTTCCAATGAACACATTTACAAGTACCCAGACTTCATAAAAATAGATTTTTAAATACTGTCTTATGCATTTTTTTTAAAATTGTTTATTTTGCGTAATTTTGAATGACATCATAACCATAAAAATTACGTAAACACGATTTTCTGAAAAATACCTCATTATATCCTTAAGTGTTTCTCGAATATGGCCAGTTTGTTTCATAAAAAGTTAAAAAGCCTTACTGAAAATTGCAGATGTTTCAATTTTATTCAAAGCTGACTTCAACACTCATTATTTATAGAAATATATTTCATAAAGCAATCAATTCCTGCAAGTTAAATCTTTTCATGAACTACATTTTTTAAATTTTAGTTATTTTCGCGTATAGTGAATTACAATGTAACATTAAGAACTCATTGTAGTTTTATATTAGTTAAAAAATGGAGATATTCAGTCACTCAGTTATATAGCTTGTCTGTTGGTCTCTTGGCTTCTCAACTGATGCCCTCTGGTTCAAATGCCAGACAGAAAATATTTTTCTTTACAATTTTTGTAAGAATAAAGCCAAATACACTGAATTCCATTACAGAAATCCATTTCCAGAACATTTCAATTGTCAAAAAATAAAGATATGTATTTTTTTTTTAACCTTTTGCTCTTAGTTTGGTTAAGAGCTATTCACGTGATGGCTGAAGTGTTAGTAGGATAGATGTTATTATGAACAAGTTACGAACACGAGAAGGTATGTGATATTGGACTGCTAGTTTAAGAGTTCAATATTCTAACAAAACTCTGAGCTAGAAATGTCTCAACTCATACAAACGGCTCATACATATGCAAACAGCTTATTTGACAAGTACGTTCAAGTGTGACTGACATTCAAGTGCCAACTGAGAAACAACTTCTAAAGCGTAGTACGCCTCGGTATGACAGGTTACACCAGCAAACAACGAAACCGCTAAAGGTGGGAATGCGACAAAAGCACAAAGCACAATAGCTAGCATGTTTGTCAAGTCTTTGAAAATAATAGTTTCTTGCGCGTTGCATATGTTAAGAACATATAAGTTAACAGATTGCATCGTAAATGTCAACACACTTGAAATGTCTATACACGCTTTCACATAAAATGAGTGAAGTAATAACTTTGCACTCCAGCATTTATTTTGTCGACGGGCAATCAATCATCTGGGAACCTCAACCTCCATTGGTATGATTCAGACCACGATGGATTATTATAATAAGTGAAACTTATAATTAATTTTCGTCTGTTGGGTAGTGAATCAGGTAAACTATTTTCTTCAGAGAAATCACTGCACAGTTAAAACCGCTGAAACTGCCACCTTCTTCGTTGAACCTGTTGATTTTCCGACAATACACGTCTAAATATTCCCTTAAAAGCAGACTCCTAGCTCCACACTCAGCAGACAGGCACATTTCGTACATTGTCGGTCGCATCAGACTTCCCGTCAGAACTTCCTAAAGAACAATTTTGCGTCATGCGGTATGAAGCGGGAGCCCTGTGAATATTCCTGTTTATTCGGTATCTTCCTGCGTCGGCATAACGTAGTCATAACGTAGGCATAACGGCAAAGTCACATAACGTAGTAGGACAGTGGTATCAAGACCTGCTTATCTTGTGGGTAGTTAATTTGTGTTTCAAATACGTTATTTTCCGGCATGGTCTGAAATTTCCTCCGAGAACTTATTACAGTTTCCAGTCTAGTTCAAGTCTCCAACAGAATCAAATCTCCAAATCGGAACCATCAATGGTGTGAAAAAGAGGAGAGAAAATCCCCAGAATTGTACGCTTTTGTTTACGTGTTGTTTATACGCCCACGTCCTTATTTTGTAGTTTGTGTATCTAAAATGCATTATCAAGCAAAAAATACTTAACTTACATACATACTACAAAATTAGTCTAAATATTCGCCTTACATTTTCTCATAACCAACATTAAGCGACCCTGAGTGTGCCAACACTCGTTTTCTGTGGATGAATGTTTGGGTGATATATGGTGAGGCTCACCCAACCACGGTCCAACGTTTTTCAATTCTCTTCCTTCCTTAAGCAAAATACAGAACCTCTTCCAAACCTAGCTATATAAACAGATGAGACGGACGTTCCGGGCAGCTCGGCACCGAACTGTAGTAGCCGAGAAGGACCTCCGGGCCAGATGAAGGATTTGCGACCGGGAAGGGCTAACATTCCGGCAAAAAGGAGTTGAATGAAGAAATAAAATAAGACATCTCCGTCAACGCAGGCATTGGAAATGACTTGTTTTATTTCTTCATGTAATTACGTCAACAATACCACATCAGAATTTCCATAAAGGATAGTTGAGAAAGATGGTAGGGCGGCGGAATGAGATACCCCGTGAACCTACGGAGAGAAGGAAAAACCGGCGTCGAGGATCATCTTAACACCGAAAGGTCACAAAGACCTAATAAAACAAAATTAAAAAACAATGCCAGAGAATGAGAGAAAGAAACAGATACAACTGCATTCATAACGTGCGTTGCAAATTTTGGGCCGTACATCCTCTATTACGTCCCAATATCTCAACAAGAAATTATCTCCTTGTGACGCTTACCTCTGCACGACAATGAAACTTCACCTAACATATTAACTGGTGTATTTTGAAAATGTGACTTTCATCCAACTATCTACCCGCAAAATCATCAAAACACCACGATTGTTCCACTAGGAGATACTGTGTTACAAACACTTTCAGCTTTAACAACAATGATTTCTGAACTACACGACACTTCCTTCGCGTCACGAAAGCATGTATGCATACACCGGTGGAAAATGTAATACGAAATAAGAGAGGATACATCACGGAATTCGGCGCGCTTCGAGAAGCTTCCTGGAAATGCGCCGCGCGCGCAGGCGCAAATTACCGGCGAATAATCCTCGCTCGAGGCTCCAATTATTTCCAGCAGCTCCGCGTACAATGCCACTCGCTTCTTCGCAATATTCAACCCAGTTTCTCAGCACCCAATTACTCAAAAATATAATTATCTTTCAAGTCGTGTTTTGCAAAGTCAAATAACCTTACGGTAATTAATCCAGTTTTCTCAATTCGAATGCAGAGTGCATTTGTAACGTTCGTATCAGAAAAAAAAATCCAGAATATCCAGGGAATACCATCACTGCAAGATTTCGGGGAAATGTAGAGACGGTAAGTTCCTTACATTTCCACCGGAAATGATTCTTCATCATTAGAGGAAGAACAATGAAACGTAAATATCATTATTAGTTGCGCCAAATATTCTAGTAGAGACGTCAAAGCCGCAAAATATATGATTCACAATCCAAGGATCCAACAAGTCATTTACTAAATTAATCGACAGTGCAACGATTATTTTCTTGTTATTTCATTATGACTAAAATTGAAATTTGCAAATAGAATGTGCTCATAATGACATACAAATGAATAAATCTAATTGATTGATAATATTATTTTCAAGATTTTCAAAATGATATCCGTGGAAGGATGGCCTTTGTCTTCAACAGTACACTTCACACCTTTACTGCTTTCATTACAAGGGTAGGCGTATGCCTGGAGAAATTTGTTCGAATATAACAAACGGTAGAAATTGTTTCTGATTCCACAATATTTTTTAACCGAGTTAATATTCACGAATATTAAAAACAAAACGCACAGCATTCCTTTTGAACGTACATCTCAAAAAATCTTACATCTCACGTTGATGGTATGTGAACGTACATCTCAAATTGATATGCGCATAAAAAGAACGCACTATTCATACTTTTCATTAGGTTCCTTTCCCTCATCACACCGTACATTCTTTGGATCTTACCGCCACCCATTCACTCATCTATCTCTTCCTCACCACGCCACGCCTTCAGCGTCAGTCCACCCGTTCCCTGCACTCCACTC
>BOPP01000229.1:723228-736094 GCA_017312745.1 Gryllus bimaculatus | reverse complement strand
CCGCCCGGCCGCCGTGCGCTGGGGCGGCGGTGGCGGTCGCGAACGCATCCAGCCGGCACTCGGGCGTCGCGCATCGATTCATCGATTGTCGCAACGTCCGCCCACCCGCCCGCTTGCCCGCAGCCGCGCCGCCCGGCCAGGACGAAAGGTAATTTGAAGCATGAGATCTCCAAGGACTGTGCCTTGCGCCAGAGTCGGGGGAGATTGTTCTTCTGGCAGGCGCTCGGGTTCCCTGAGCTCGTGTGACTGCATCTCTCATCGCTTCTATTCTTTCTCTTCAGATGACTTACAATACAGTTGATATACATTCGAATAGTTCCACCTATTCGAATCCTAATAATTCGAAGAAATTAATTGGGAAAGAAATTGGGAAAATAAATGTATATGCACTTTTAGTTTTAAACAGCAATTCTTTTTTTTTCTTCTGTAACAGAAAAAAAAGTTGTTCACATTGGAAAGTCAAAACATATCATAAAATGTTTCTGTCCACTAACCCACGAAAAGTAATTACTTCTGTATTATTAATTTTCCGTGAAGTTGAGATTTCTCGGATATTTTTAAGGATCTATTTCTGTAAGAAATACAAGTGCATGTGTGCTTTTTTCTTTACGTGTACTCTCGTACTATATTGGGCTGATTTCGGCAGGAGCAAACAGCGCAAAGGGTCGCTGACGCAACGTGCAGTAATACACAGATCACGGTTGAATACTCTAAATCAACCAACTATCATCTCATGAGTAATTAACACGAAAACAAAGGTTATGAGACTACCTGTTAAAATTTCGTAAACAAAATTAGTTGTAGCAGTCCTTAGGCGGAAATATTTTGTAGTAGCCTTATACTTTCTCTCTCTACATTACGAGTGTATTATAGAGTTAGAAACACCTATAAAAATACGACCTCGACTTTTCGGTCGTAAAATCTGTGTTTAAGTTTTTTTAACTGCAACACTCACTGCTTTGCACACACGCCAGGATTAAGGTCAATTATTGCTGTTCCAAAGATGATGAATACTGGTACAGGTGGCGAGGAGATGCATACAATTTTCTATCCGAAAATTGATATACGAGAATGAACGTATGTGTAATCATGATTGTATGGTTGAATGAATGAATGAATAGATGGATGTGTGGATGAAAGATTAAAGGAATGGATTTGTCACTATAACTCTTCTAGATTAAAATCTTTTTAGCTGAAACATAAAAGATCTAACTGTGCTGATCCGAAAGTAATTGAGATATTTTAATTTTGGGCGGTACATTACATGAAGTCCCTGTGATATTTTCAAAGTGATTTGAAAAACATTAATTTCTTTAAAATTGTTACTCGTTAAAAGGAAAGTGGATTTATAAATATGGACGAGTTCCGACTCGCATTAAAACCTCTGAATATTTGAAAATTGCAAAACTTCTAATACTTTTCGAACATGACTTATACCTACAATATTCAATTCTGATATTTTTTTCAGTGCAATTCATCCCTCAACTGTCGAGCTTTAAATGCTGTCATGCACTTTTAAAAGAATACGACTAGTTGTTAGATAGAAGCGCAAAAAAGAGAAGAAATTTCAGTCCAGAAATTTCAGTGCGCATTCTCGCTAATTATAGTACAGAAATGGCAATTTTAAGATGTAAATCTTCAAGAGCAATATATGTACTTCGGACGAAATATTAATGTTTTCGGATTCCCCCGTTTACCAATCTCAGCTTCCCTACGATGCTGGACTGAACCAAAACAGGACAAAACACCGATCAAGATTGAATTCATTCATCCGATCTTTATTTTCAGCATTTCTCTGCGTCATACTAACACTCTCATTACACCATAACTACTGGTGCCAATCAGTCCTATTAAAAACCTCTTCTCTGTAACTCTTGTGAAACAATATACGCTTCTTGGAGAAATATCTTGAGACAGACTTAAAGTGCATTAAATGACGGTGACGTTTAACTTCTTTTACTATCTTGGGCGTAGTTTCGCGAAGTAGCGGGGCGAAGCCCAAATTCGTAAACCGCGCAGGGTAATGATACTGATTTAATTGCCGTGGCCAGTCAAACCAATCATCGGGCTGATGACTGGCGAGGCGTACACACTGGTAATTCCTCGTAATACCCTGATTGCCCCGGGGCCTCCGCTGCAGGCCTTCGGGCTCGTCAGCTGGCGGTCCGAGTTGGAGATTCGCTAGTGGACAATCGATGGGAGTGCTCCACGTGTCGATGGTCATCATTTGGAATAATAAGGTAGACAGTGCCTGTCTGTAGCGACGTGCGTTGCGCCATGTACAACTACCTTCGCAAAGTCAGAAGACTTATATTTCTCTCAGAGACCGAACAGCAATTTCAATCCAACCTCATGAATGTCCGGCAACGTATCGACTGCGCGGTTGACTGAGACGGATTGATGAGATTTTCCTCTGCATCATTTAGAAACGGTCCGTAATCAGTACCAAAGAAATAATTGCGAGACGAATTGGAAGATGAGAATCACTGTACAAGAATTGCAATTTTACTCGTTCTCCGCTCCTAAGTTGAAAGATAACTATGCAACAACCCGCGACCACAGAGAGAAGGGTGCGTTAGATACCTACAAAGATGCGTAAAAAACAAAAGCATCGACATTGCTAATATTCATCACGCACAAAAATTGAAAGAAAATAATGCAGCTTTTGACTTTTGGGAGGAATTTATGGTATAAACAAGCAGCATCTTTGTTTCTGGCACCTGTTTCTGCATGGCACCCGTTATTGTTAATGGTAATATTATTATTAATCCCACTACATTTTTTCTCTGTTTTGCTTTGTGCGTAGCTTTGTGCGTAACTTTGTGCGTAACTTTGTGTGTAACTTTGTGCGTGGCTTTGTGCGTGGCTTTGTGCGTGGCTTTGTGCGTGGCTTTGTGCGTAGTTTTGTGAGTAGCTTTGTGAGTAGCTTTAAGTGTAGCTATGTATGTTGCTTTGTGTGAAGTTTTTGGCGTGTCTTTGTGTTGCTTTGTTTCTTTCTCACCAAAACAAAATACCAGTTTCCGTAACTGATGTTTTCGCATATCATTTATTATCGTCTCGTCGTATTAGCGGATCTCACCCACAATATGACGCGTCACCTTCTCGGGAATGAAAGTAACGCACATAAAACAGCTCGATGTGAATGATTATGTCAACAATTCCGTAGAACTGCCTGAATTCATGTCAGATCACTGTCCTCTGGAGTGATTTGTGTCACGCGCTTTTCACTGTTTGACATGCCGATGCAGGCATCGCACTTCGTTCAGTATGGCTGCGTGGTGCACGCGGCCTCTGTGCAATGAACGAACTACATCTCTTTCGCGCAGTAACATATATTTTTCCTTCCCAAAAATGTTTCGTCGAAGCGTTGAATTCCCAGGTCGTACATTTCTAAGCGTGCGCGAGCAAATAAATGGTATTCATCCCACTCAATAGGCGTTCACTTCGAAAATGCAAAACGGGTCGTCTCGTTGAGGACGTTAAAGAGAAGAGGTCCGCGTTATCTATGACGAGTGATAAAAAGCGAGCAAATGCAAGGTAAAAATTGTGCAAAAAATATCAACTCTTTTCACCCAGATGATATATTCCGGTGAGCAACGATTTTTAACAGAATAACTCGCGAAGCCTGCATTGAAGTTACGTGTTCATTTCAGAACCAGCAGTGTAGAGGAGTCAAATACAACCAAACCGCACGTCCTCGCAGTTAGCGTAACCGATTTCCTCTTTAGTAGTGACAATGCAATTCATCGGGCTTTAGCCGCACTTAATGGAACTAGACTTGAACACAAGTAAAAGAAACAGTTCTAATATAATGGTGAACTCGCGATGCAAAAAAGTTGTTCAGCCGTTACAGATATTTTAACGGTAATATAACAACACATAGTAGCAAGAATTGAAATAAAGTGTTGTACAATTCTGAGTAAATCATTACGTCGTGCAATAACATAAAATACATATTTATACAAGAACATTTTCAGAAATTGATAGTAGTTTTCTCATATTCTTTAAAGTACCCATTCCTTGAATTCACTATTAAGTGTTTTAATCCTATTCTTTTAATGGCCGTATTAAGTGGTCGTAAAATTGCATCTACATAGAAAACAGTTTTGGGTCTGAAGCTTGTTTTTGTATCAATATTAAAAACGAACTCATTTTACACTAATCACAGAAAATAATTTTTGTTCATATGAAAAACATGTGCATGATATGTTTTTCTGAATAATGAATCCCGATGCAATTTAGCTAGCTGGAAAATATGTTCAAAAAAGCAATGATACTTTTGACCAGATAATTGAAGTCAGATATATCGATTCTGTCCTTTTAAGCTCTTAAATAAGTCACGTGGTCTTTCGTTACGGTCACGGCTTCAACGTGGTGAAATATAATTCTAAAACTAAAAAAGAATGGAGATATAACTATTACCTACAATTGGTCACAAATCTCGTGGAACGTTACTTTACCTCACATAAAATGAATACCCAATGGATGGTAGACGAATAAGAGAAGTTTGCAATGCTATTCGCACTGCAAGGAACCCGTTTTACTCACACTATTCCGTCATAAGACGGTTGTTCGAACTCACCTAGCAGACGGAGGCAATCGTGATCTGAATCTTATATTCCCGTAACTACATAAAATTCAACTTTCTTTAGAGATTATAGCCAAGAAAGCAGACATAGGACAGATATTATGAAACGTCCAATCGATTCAGAATCTCGAATAGAATCGAACTAATATATTTAAATCAAGGGTGAGACATCAGAATACAAAAATTAAGAATATTTAGTTGATATTGTGTATCCTTTTATAAATAGAATTGAATATAACATTTTCATTAAATCACATAACATTTCAGTTACCAAAGATCGCAAATGTTTACTCATCTTATTCAATTTGTGAATGCTTTGTTTACCTTACTGCAAATCAAAATGTGTTACGCAAATAGTTTTATTACGCTGTGGTAGTTAACAAAAAAGTACTTAGTAATGAGACGGTACACGCAAGAATACTATAAAGATCCCCAGTATATATAAATAAAGAAAATAATAAAAGATTACTACGTAAAAAGCACCTGGACATGATAACATAAATAATAACACACTAAAAATTTCATTTTCACCCGCAATATATACTATTCTTGTTGTAAAAATTCGTACTTCCCCAACAATGGAAACACGGAACCGTTATCTCCGTTACCAAAAATAACAAAATTGCAAAAGCTCCCAATAGTTATCGCTCTATAAGCCAAATTATAACTGACCACATTAGCCAAAGTATTTTAAAAGATAATTTTGAAACGTCTAACTTAACTTCCTCGCCCATGTATTACGAATATATAGAGCGTAGAATGTAAGTTAGTTGTAAGCATCCTAAACATATGTATAGTATAACGTTTTTCTTATCTATGTCATAATCAACGAGAATTTTTTTTTTAAAAGCCATCTCGTAACTCACAGCAGAAGTCGCGTACCTTTTACCAAGGAAACCAGGGTTCGATTTCCGGACAATCCAATGTGAAATTTGTTTCGACCAAACGAATTTGGCTGCTTCTCAGGGGCTTGTCCAACCCCTGTGAAGTGTCCTAAATCCTACCACTATCCTAATTGCTTTTCAATTCTGGCCGTTGATGCGACCTTAAAAAATGCAAATATTTGTACACCATCATTGTGTAGTTAAAAGTTAACAGGACGTTGTTTTAACTACATATGTAGTTAATGTTTTTCAGAACAAAATGTTTTTTTTCTGCTTCCATTTTCCTTTCTCCGTCCTTTCTTATTTTTCTTTCATTGTTCTTTTCTTTCTTCCTCTTTCTCTTTCTCCACTCTTTAACATAACATTTAACATATCGCCATTAAGTATCCGTGATTTAAGTTACAGAACAGTTTCATAGTATCACAAGTTACAAAAATGGTTCGAAGGCCTGCAACCGATAAGAAACTTTCATTTAAAAGTGTTTGTGAAAGTTATCATGGTGCCTGCAATTTTTGGATGGCTCGGAAAGGGAACGCTTCCAATCCATGACAAGTTGCTTTATCTACGCATTTACATGTACTGTCGATAACCACACACGTTACGCCTCTCGCACGCGATGCTCTGATTTAACAGAACGTCAATCATCCCGTGAGGTACTTTAATTGCGTATTATTGAGGCCTGTAGAACTCATGTACGGTGGTCAAATAATTACCCACGATGAACATTTGATGCTACAGTGAACTTTTTTACGAAGGAAAAATTGCTGCAGTAATGTTACAGTGGCGAATTTTTTAGAAAATTCAATTTAGTGACCAACTGACAGATTTAAAGAGATGGATTTATTATTTCTCTAAATGATGTAAATCCCTGACCCCAGTTGAATGTGTTGGCAAGTGCAGTTTATTGAATGGAACGAAAATGGTAGTACTTGGGCACTGCACCTAGCGGACGTAATACGAGACATCATTCCCTTTATTCCACGCAAGAACTATTACTATGTGCTTAACGATTAGTCATATTACTTTAAGCCAGCATAAATGACGCGCTTGAGTGAAATTCTACAACCATTCATCGCCTTATAGATCAACAATTTTGAAAAATCGTTGTAGTGCTGAAAAGACATGGTGAAGCTGTCTGACAAGAGCAGTAGTTTTCAGCACAGCACGTGAACACCATCAAGGAAAGAAACTGCCAAATTAGATTTGCTTTCTCATTCACATGATAATGATTGTCAGCTCTGGAAAAGGAGTCGTCGATGACGGTTGTACTTTACAAGTAAATTTTCGAAGTGACAATTTCTCAGGAAGTGAAAGTTTACACATTCAGCCTTCTGGTTGATGGTAGGATGGTTTTCGGATACAGTTTAAAATAGGAGGAATACAATCTTTTAACACAATATTTGGGAGCATAATAGACAAGCGCTTTAAAATTTATAGATATATAAAACATGAAAACCATCAGAACTTTAGAAACATCACATTGGAAATAAGCTCTTCAATTTTATTGCCTTCAACACTCATGAAGGGCCTATGATCGGACTAGCGAACGCCGCATCTTTTATCCTTCAACAGTTGTGGTTCAGACACGACTCCTCAGGTGGAAAAGATGGATCTTGTAGGATGTGAAACCTTCTCCTTCACTATTTTTCGCAGATGGCGAATTCAGTCGTGTTATTTATTATTGTTCTTTTTTAAAGTTAACCAGCAACAATAATACTTTCCTTCCCAGTTAGGTGTCATATTGTCAAATTCCCTGCAAACACATATGTGGCTCAAAAGGCGTAAACAAATTAATTTCTAATATGAATATTTTCAGATCGGCAAAAGTCGTTGACTGAAAAAACACAACACAGAACATTGGTTATAAGAATGGTGAAGGTGATACAATCTTAAACCACATTCAGGAAGATGTCATTAGCATGTGTACGTATATTTATTAATATTCTTCATCAAACTTTAGAAAATTTAAAAGTTTTATGTAGAATGTAAACATATTTACTTGTCGAGAGGCAATACGTTTAAATGTCATATTTCTCCAACATAAGCAGGATTACATACTCGTATTCAGTAGCTTTATATGTTTTAATTCACAATTTATTTGTTAATAAATTACAATTTTAATCACATTTATTTGTTAATAAAATAAGTTCATTGGCACTTTACTTGTTAATAAAAATACAGACTTCAAATAAGTACACCCTCCGGGAGACCAGGGCATTCAGCAGTTGTATGAGAGAAAGAAATTTAACTACTGATTGCTTGCAAACCCACAGTTAATGCTTATTTGAATACATTTAATTTTATCTCTTTGCCAATG
This sequence comes from Gryllus bimaculatus, assembly GCA_017312745.1. Lineage (NCBI taxonomy): Eukaryota > Metazoa > Arthropoda > Insecta > Orthoptera > Gryllidae > Gryllus > Gryllus bimaculatus. The sequence goes on along the minus strand of BOPP01000229.1, from coordinate 728,305 downwards.
TTCGAGGGTTTTGGTTTACAATGTTACACTATCGCACATTTTGAGGTTTAGCGATAATAGAATTACTACGCACTTGCAAATACCTAAAGCTGGACTTCCCCCCGCATTCGCCTTACGAATTGCACTGCTTATACGACGCAATACCGTTTTTTGCGCATTCGACACGAGGTAACGTGGCATTGCCATAACACGGCCGACATTTAATTGGTTTAAAGACAAAAAACAACAACTGACAAACAACTCCAACAATAGAAAAACTATACGCAACCCCAAACTACGTGGCATAAAGCGTACGGTAATGCAGCACTCGGCGCCCCATTTGCACACGTTTACGATCGTGGCTGGCTACAGCTGCGAGCAACAGGAGAGAGCAACTGAGAGGTGGACGTGGCCACGTACCCGGTTCTATGGCAGGTGGACGAGCTGTGCATTCTACGCTGCGCCATTAACATTCCCCGTCGTTATTGTCGTCGCCGCGCACGCGTTAGCCTGCACATTTCGCATCACGGACGCATTACTGGACTCGGGTGATGCGTGAAAGAAATAACGTTTTCAAATCCATCCCCAAGGCTGGAGTACTTTTCCGATCAATGGGTTTAAATAATACGAATTTGCCGTGGTATTTATATATTGTATAAATAACAGCCTCTATGCTGTGGTGAGATGGAGGTTGCGTACATGAATCATGTACACTTAATGCAGTTCACATATTACATTTAATTCAGTAAATGTCATGTACAAAATCTACCAGAGTTGGGCAAAATGTAATCGATTCCTGATGACAAAATATAATCAATTGCCTTCAACGAACTACGATTACTTTTATGATAAATGGAATTGCGAAAAACTATAATAGCTATTACAAGTAATTTGCAATAATTAGTTATTACAATTAGCATCTGTAATAAAAATAAATATGATAAAATATTTATTTAATTATGATAAAAGTATTGATACTGATAAAATACTGATAAAATTTTGAATTACTGATGTTGAAATTCAGGCTGGCAATGGCAATTCACATGCGAGACAGTGATAATCCTTATGTGCTTTTTAATCTATATTTTCAGCAAAAGAAATCGTAACATGTTTCTTACCTTCTTGGCCACGGTTGTAACTCATAAACTTAAATGAAATAAATTTAATTGAAATGATATTAAATGAAATTATTTTTTGTTGCTAGTGTGTTTAAAATAACAAAGGGTAGTTTAAATAACAAAGGGCGTAGATGGTGCAAATAGCTAAGAAGAGCATTGTTATTTGCTCAAAAAAATCATATAACTAATACGAACACGAAATTATACAACAGTATAAGCTTTGTTTATTGGAGTGATCGAGTACGTTTATGCATTTTTTCAGAAATCAAAAATAGATTTACAGTAACAAAAATACATTACTTCGAAAATATGAAGTTTCTTAAAAAATATACTTTGACTGCTCAAAATAGTCTGACCCAGTCGATTGATTGATTAGTTATTTTGGGTTTCCTGGCACGTCGGCTAGCCGCCTTTCCCCAAACCTGGTACATGCCTTCAGCCCTACCACCACAGACGAGACAAACTGAAAGCTCCAGGCTGGTCTCTCGACATATATGGTAGTGTAGTAAAGGTTTGTGTGTGTGTGTGTGTGTGTGTATATGTGTGTGAGGGATGAATATATGGGAAAGAATAGGATGAAATGAACGAACGCGATCCGTGGCTTGTTTGATAGGGTACTTATCCTGAATTCACGTGGTGTTGAACTGCAAAACTACCGATCAGAGCAGCCGGCTGCTAGAATTGGCCTCCAGACAGCGAATGAATTGGACCTCTCTATGTAGCTAGTATCGAAATTCCTGCCTCCGTGGGAATTCGAACCATACGACATCCCGGTCAGAGGCATTGCAGTAACATCTGTTCATGCTTTGAGAATCCTCAGCCGGTGCTTTGGCCAACAATCAAAATAGGCATTGATTCTCTGGTAGTGACAGGTATCATAAGGGGTTATTACATATAATCCTGATAAAATAAACAAACAGTTTAAAGGGAGTTGCAAAGTACACCGTTATCTTCTAAGATGATTAATAAGGTACGCAACACGAAAGTGTGTGCTGTTGTTATTGCACAACTAGGATTTTGTGAACGATATAAATAAAAAGCGAGATGGAAACCTTTAAGAAGTATTATTTTTAGAGAGGAAGATGTTAAATGGAAATAAGTATCGCAAAGTACCGATGAAAGTTTCCAAATCTATGTTATTTGTCAGATTAAAAACGCTGTGTACTTACTTTATTATGTGAATTTTTCGGCATAGTTAATTTTATTTTGAACTCTTAGTTAGTTATGAAATGTTACTAAATTAGTATATCATAAATGTTCTAAATATTTCAATATTTACATTGTCTCAGAGACTATTTGGTTTTAACGAGGCATTGATTTAACGAGCGTTTGACATTAAGCATGTGAAATATCCGACATAATCGTAATTACAATATATAATGATGAATGGACAAACAGATTAGCGAGAGTTTAGTGAACAGGTTTCGTTTATTGGAGAAGGAAGGTAGGAATTCCAGAAAGTATGAAAAATCGAAATAATGGTTTAGAAAACTAATACTAAAGATTCAGGAAGAAAACACTTAAGAGCTAACAGATTCTGAAAGTTACGTTTTGATACCTCGTCAGCTCACTTCAATAAATACTCTTCGTCACTTTTACTGCTAGAAATTCAAACACTTCAATGTAATTTTGTTCGTAAAGATTCCATTGTTAAGCTGGCGCGCGTTATAATGGTGCTTGAATTATTTTTCTATTATCCAATCGGTATAAAAGTAACAACAGGAGACAAATATTTTCTCATTTTACCCCAAGCAATCACGTAGGAGGGCATACGTTCATCTTTTCGATTTGCGAAATACGCAGTTAAGAACGTCGTAAGATCATTCTTTGCAACTTCAATAAATTTGAACACAAAGAGGGATGTACTTATCGGATCTCAAAATGCACTAATTCCCAATTCCTGTCGATTTTTTCGATTCATAACTTCCGACGTAGGAGATTCTTCGAAATCAAAATCCTATCCCAGTGATATCGATTCACTTGATGGAATACTAAAGAGAAAATTGTTGCGTAATATTATTACAAAATTACATGGCCAACGTTTACTTCTAAGAGTAGTAAACAAATTTTCAAATTGCAAGGGATGTTGAATCACGATGGATATCTATAGCCGAAAAATACACGTACTTACATTTTCAAGCAAATAAAGGTTTCTATTTCTTAACATCGTCCTCATAAGTGTCTTTACACGACCCGAACATTCGCAAAACCATAAAGTAGAAACAAAGTTCATTTAAGGAAGATTCACGCCAACCAACTAACGGCTGAGATCGAGATGAAACGACATCACAGTTTGACTGAAGAAATTGTCTAATCCTACCGATAAATTCTACTACTTTACTGCCGCGAGAACGGCGGGTGGATTGGCGCGGGCGTGAGAGAGGCGAGACATGGGCAGAGAGAAACAAATGGAGGGCACGAGGAGAGCCTCGGATTGGAATTGGCGCGTGTTTCGGACAGAGGAGAATATAGACTGCGCACCCTTGGCGGCAAAAGGTCGATTGGACAGATGCATGAGGTGGGGATTTTAAACACATTCGGAGATGTTCGGAGAGGGTAAGACGTGTTCGGAGAGGGTCGCACATCGTCGGAGAGGGTCGCACATCGTCGGAGAGTGTCGCACATCGTCGGAGAGGGTCGCACATCGTCGGAGAGGGTCGCACATCGTCGGAGAGGGTCGCACATCGTCGGAGAGAGTCGGACATCGTCGGAGAGGGTTGGACATCGTCGGAGAGGGTCGGACATCGTCGGAGAGGGTCGGACAAAGTCGGCGGAAGGCACGAGAAAGGAGGAGTGGGAGGTGAACTGGAAAGCTGGGGTAGGGATTTGAGAGTAGGTGAGATGGGGAAGCGCGAAAGGCATAAGAGAATAGAATGGATGTCGGCGGGCGGCGGTGGAGAAGGCGACGCGAAGGCACAGGAGCGACGCGGGGGAAGCGGGGCAGAAAAAGTTCAGGCTAGCAGGCCCTCCAGTGATGAAATAAACTCCGCTAATTATTAAGATGATCTGCTGTGGTGCGGTAAGGCATGAATTGAAAGTATTCTGGCTCACTCAAGTGAGCGCATGAGGCGTGGCGAGAACGTGAAGTGTCGTCTGGCGTTAGCCTCGACAAGCAAGCCAACAGCTAATTATGGAACTACAACGACAACACGTTGCATGGATGAAGTGGTTGCGGTGGGTCCGAGCGTCAGGGGAGAGTGGCATCCAGAAACGTTCTTCACCAACATCCTACTTTTAAATGTGAAACACCGTTTCCTATCGGATTGAGGCTTGAACCATTTTGTAATGTGATACATGAAACGTTCTGTAACTTAAGTCGACGGATACTTACATTGGCTATGTTAATGAAGCTTAGCTTAACAATGGAAAAAAAAAAGTGAAGAGAAAGCGCAACAAGAGGAATTCTAAAAAAATAAGATAAAGGACGGATTTGCATCGGGAGCTATGTTTAAGTACCCGTGTTATGTACCAGATGTAGAGTGTGCGGAATGTGCGGCGAGTAGGCAGACGATTGGCTGTCTCCGTGGCATCACCGGTCAGCCCCGACGGTTAAATTTGGATGCGTCAGAGGCCATGTGAAGGTAATTGTCACGGGAAATGTAAGTCGCAACGAGCTGCACAACACGCGTGCTTTAGCTTTTCTGCGGGGTCAAGCAGGGTAATGGAAGGCAAAGGTTGCGGAGTGTTTTAAAATATTCATTGTAACTTGAGTCAATACATCTTTAAAATATTACTTTTATTTTGTATAGCCACTTATCTTCTCATTTTCGACTACGTCACAGCTGGTGAGTCATAGCTTTGGGCGGGCTGAGCGGGCAGGGCCGGGGTTTGGGGCGGGTTTAGGGCCGCGCAGCTGGGAAAGGGGCGCGACAGTCTCCGCCACCACTGTAGGAATCGGCAACCCGGGAATAAACGCGAAACACTGGGCCGGGCCATTAACATAAAGCGTTGGCCAGCGCGGAGGCGGGCGTCCGGAGTGG
>BOPP01000229.1:700122-723203 GCA_017312745.1 Gryllus bimaculatus | reverse complement strand
GGAGCGCGGTGGAACGGGGAAGGGCGGGGCAGGGCGCGGCCGGGGGGCCGGAACGTTATGGCCCTTTCGACGGCCCTAAACAGCCTCGCTTTCACGCGCCGCCCTCGCCGCCTCCGACCTCCAAGGGCCGCGTGATCGCGCCCTGGGATCTGACGCCCCGATGGAAACGGCCGAGCGGGTCCGCGGAAAGCAGTGGTAGGAGAGTCAGGGGGAGGGGAGGGGGGATGAACGCTGCAATGGAAATGTGCTTTGAAATCCCACGTTCGGAAGGCCGGCGTAGCTGATCCCGTGAATAGGCGGCAGCCGCCTGGCCGACTTGCCCCGAGCTTTTATTCACTCGGAATCGGATTAGGCTCGGGTGGCGTTTTACGTTAGAAATTTACGGCGAAAAGCGACCCGTTGCCGACGTTGGAGTCGAAAGCCCCTGCACTGATCCGTCTCCCTTCCCGTTCTGAACATCACGGCTGTCACCTAATGTACAAGTTAAAAGCCGCACACATCACACCGAAAGTTCGTAATTATTGCGATTTACGCGTTACAAGTTACGATTTATCCGTTGTTCATTCAACATGATAGTAAAGTTTTCAAAATAACTGAACATATCTCAAAGTTGATGTAAAGTATGTTTCGAAAGAACAGACAAGTTATTTGTAATATTACGACAAAGTTGTTGAAGTTATTTGAAGTATTTGTAATTGTATTTACGGAATATAATAAATACGAAAAAATTAAGAAGAGAAATGGAAATTAGAATCGATTAAGGCAGAGCATAAAAAAAGCTTATCGAGGAACAGGTTGGCGCCCTGAATCTCCAGCTGGCCCTGGAGACTACCGACCGTGGCTCCCCTGCCGTTGGCGATGAACGGTTCCGAGGCAGGTGACTGATGAAGGGGCTTTGGGCAACGCAGTGACGCAATGCTCTGGAAGACATGCTACCGTGCCCTGGAGTAGTGCGGTCCCATACACGTTCTGCCGGGAGACCGCAAGCAACTCTGCGATTCGTAATAGTAAATGGTGGTGTTCATTCTGTAGTATCCAAAGGTTTTTGGACAATCAAGCAAAATCTCCAGTAACCGCTTATAATGACCAGGAAAAATTATTAACATGAAAAAGTAATTGAAAACTTTATGAATACATAGCTATTGGAGTTTCAGGTTTGATTGTCTAAAAACCCACGGATACTATAAAATTCAAGATCAAAAAACAACATCAAATTCAAGATACAAAACAGCCAACGAAGTTAAGTAAAATAAAGATGCTGCGATGATTTCAATGAATCGAAACAATACCAAAATAGACAAGTTCGCAATTTTATTTATCTTAAGTATGGAGAGAGATTTTCAATGTATTTATATATAGGTACTCACGTCATAGGCAGAGTTGTCAAAAACGCGAGAGAAATAAGTTAGTGGAATTTTTACCACTTTTTCGAACTAGTCGGTCTACACAAAGACTTTCTTGCTTTATTTGAAAGTTTTACATTTTTCGAAAATTCTGGGAGTTCAACGAAAATGGGACCTGCTCCATTTCTGCTGCACTTTTGCACTTGCGCCATCTACAAGTAACATGCTCAAAAAACAAATTGGAGACGTTTTTGAAAAAATCGCCTAAATGAAGCAAAATTTACGGGAAAACTTTATTTTATAAAAATTGTACATGAATGTATTTAAAAATATAATATTTTAGAACAGATTTCTTTAAGAAAAACCTGTATCATCGATGTTGTAGTTTTGTAATGTTAATTTGTGGCAATTTCCAAAAATATCGGTAGTAACCGAAAATGGGACTTACACCATTTTTCGTACATTGACATATTCCTGGAAAAAATTGAAAGGAATAATTTAGAGCATTTTTAGACTATTTTTTATGTTTACACGTAGGCTTCCGCGGCTCGAGTTCATGACTTCTTGGCTGTCTGAGTGACGCCACGTCGTTGGCCGAACGGCGAAACATCGGCCTCTCAGCCAACGTCACGGCGTCACCCGAACAGCCAAGAAGTCATATGTTTTAAATTTCCTATATTCCACGCAAAAGTGTAAGAAAACGACGCATATTTTCGATTGTGCTAGACCTTATTTAAAACGCTATCATTGAAAAACATTTCTCTAAGAAATCGGTTTTCAATACTGTAGTTGCAGGAACGCGCTGAAAAATATGAACGTTTGCAATTTTCAAAAATTCAGAGTTCAATGAAAATGATACCTGCGCCATTTCTATAAACATGCTTTGCTCTATCCAAGAACAAATAAAAATTGAAATAACTTTTGAGAAAAATGTGAAAGTTTTAAGGCATTATGTAAAATACGCCCAAAAATCAAAATATCCCTTTAAATTCTCGGAAATCGATTCGGCCAGATCGATGAGGAATATCGATTTTGGAGAAAATCGTCTCAACGGTTTGGGATCTACCATTGACCACAGACGGTCAGAATTAGATAGGCAGACTCACACAGAAAACAGCCAGGCACGGGCACAGACACAGAGATGCGCGCAGAGCAAACGCACAGGAATACGTACACGCTCTAATCTCGCGAGGCATTGCCCATGGCCGAAGCCAGGACAAGCCTCAAGGTCCCGCTTGGTCACCCGACATGTGTGATAGTGTACTGCATGTGTCAGTGTGTGTGTATGGAAGGGGAGAGGAGGGGACTAGGAGGAAGAAGAAAGAAAGATAGCTCCCGATCTTTGGCCCGTTTGTAAGAGCACTGCTCCGGCATCCGCCTGTTGTTGGCCGGAGAAACCAAGGAAAACCGAAGAGAGCAGTAGGACACAACAATTTTCCTGCATATAGTAACTGTATTCGACCTAGCTATCAAGCTAGAATCGAAAAATCAGCCACCATCGAGTCTCATTCAGTAGGACATTCCGGTAAGAGTCGATGCAAAGACAATAGTAATGCTGCCTCTGAGACAACTCTGCCGGCAGAAATTACACGTAATTCATGTCTTTTGCCACAATGTATTAAAAATATACTACGCACTTTATTTCTGATTACAGCTGTAAAAAGGCCATGAGGCATAGTAAAAAACAGCTAAAGCCATTTTGAACGCATGTTACGAGAAAAGCACAGTTGACCCGAAACCGGCTTTGCCGTTTGCTGCCGTGCCTGCGTCGCGACGTCCTGTAATTGGCTCCTGGATCTCGTTGCGCAACACACTGCGTGGCGTTGCGATGGGATAACGGAGTGTGACAGCCTTGCCACACCGCGCCCCGGCGCCAGCTACGTCTGCTCCACGTCCTCATGCTCGTCCTCGTCCTCGTCCTCGCCTTCGTCGTGGCTGTCGCGCGATGACGCAAAGCGCCCGACACCGGTGTGACCGCTAACTCTGTGCTTCCCGCAGAATTCACGGTCGCCATCACCAATGTCAATGGTATCGTCCATTGTCTTGGCTGCCGCTGACGTCGCCAAGCCCGCCGCCCACGCCGTGTGCGGCCGAGATATGAGGAACCCACAGGTTGACGTGTTCGGCGTTGAATATCACGGTCCAGCGAGGAGGGGACCCCGCCACCTCACGGGAAAATTGCACTGCACAAACGGGACTGCAGCCGTTGACACGCTAAGATTTTCTTAGTACACAATCGACTGACACTTACTTACGACATTTTATTACATAAATGAAACACTAAACCAGGAAGACCCATCTATCAAAGATATAGCTGTGTTTTATGAGCGTGTTTTTTTTTGTAGAAAATAATTATTAGCAGTAATTATGTCGTCAACACCAATGTAACACGTGTCTCTTCATATTTTTATTTTGTTTTTCGCGTACTTCGTTTTTACAGGGTCAAGGGCAAGTAATGCTAGGAAAATTAGCTATTTACATAAAAAACTCGTATTGCAGTCCCCTGATATCAAATTAGTGGACAAATCTGGTTCCTTTACATAATAATTTACTCCTCCAACACACATGTGATCACAACCCACGTGCGTGGTTCATGCGTCAGTCTCTCCATCTGCTGTTCATCCGTTTGCCCGTCTGTCTGTCCGTCCGTGCGTTATCCATGGTCAACTTTAGCGCCTAAACCATTCACATAATTTTGTCCAATACTCAAATTCCCCATGAGATCTGGCCGAACTCGAGGTCCTGCGAATTTGAAATGGATATTTTGACTCTTGAGAATCATTACATAAAGCCTTAACATTTTCAGAATGCTATAAAAAATGGATTCAAATTTTCTCGAATATGAAACAAAACGCTCATAAAGAGCGGAGATACCTTCGTTAAATACAAATCATAAATTACAAACCATCAATATTTTTTGACCTCTTCTCATAAATGCAATACTGAAAATAAAGATTTGTTTTCTTAATGAAACCTTGTCTTAAAAGGCAGATCTTTAAGAAAGGTCATGAAAAAGTTTTCGAAACTAAGAGCGGTTTTTGCGGAGTTTTGCACGAAATTAAGCACTTTTTTTAAATTATCGAAAACTACTCGGTTTGTTTTATTTTTTTCGAATACAGCAAAGTAAGCTTCCAAAAATGGTACAGATATAATTTTCGGTGATCTCTCGATTTTCGAAAATTGCAAACGTTGCATATAAGGCGAGAATGTATGTGCAAATGCCATATGATTTATATAATTGTGCTATACTCCATTCTTCACGGACTAATGAATCTGGAAAAATTGCACTTGTGCAAATTTCGTTCTTCAAATGGTACAGTCCTGGACAAGAGGATCCTCATTTCCGAAATAATTTCGTCAACCTATTCTCCTTCCCTTGCAAACTGTAGTCTATCGCACAGTGTTAGGACGTGTGCCTAGCGATCATTATATTTTTACGAAGATTTTTCTACACATTACAGGTATTATTAAAGCAAACATAGCAAGTTAATCCATTTTTACTAACTGATAAAATACTACAGTATACGTGAATGTCATACATTTTTAGAGCACTAAATCAGATCAATTTCCCTCACCACACAATATTTAAAACAAATCTTGGCATCAACAAAACAATATGACAAATCATCACATGTGATCTATAATTCCAATCTTTGTGCATCAGTTATTATTACTGCAAGAAAGATACTTATGTGTTATGGAACATAACCTTTCTTGATATTTTGATATTAAAGAAATGTTATAATGTATAAATGTACTTTAGTATGTTACAGCAGTGTTAGTAAAGCTGCTCTTGATAAATTATTTTATGTATGGCAATATTATGCAAGAGTATTTTATTTATTCTTTTTTAGCATTTGGGTGCTACTTTTTGGAAAACCATTTCGTAAAAATTTGTTCAGCACTACTTAGCAGCTGCAGACCACTAGTCAAATAGTACATGCCTAGTGACGTTACGACTAGGGTCCTATTTTCTGCTTCAACCTTTAGACACTAAAGAATTACGGCAGCTTCTTTTCCGCCAGCTTCATTATCAACCTTTTTCCACTGCCGCAACTGCCCACATCGTCGGGGAAGAATTAACGCGACGTCTAAGCGAAACCGAGCCCACCGCGGCTTCCTTGAACCCTGCAGCTCCACGTCATCCACCGCCAACATAATGAAAGCCTCCGCCGCCTCTTCTTCGGCAGGAGCGCGCGGGAAAGGGAAGAGAGAAACCCGCGGCGATTAAACACCGACAGCTCATTGTGCGGCTCTTGATTTATTCCACGTAAGCAGTGCGAACGTAAGCATCTGGCAGCGGGGGAGCCGCCTCTCAGAGGCAACCTCCGGAATCCGGGCTTCCGCGGGATTTTCATTCCCCGAGCAGGGGGGGAAGTCACGCCGCGAACAACAGCCGTGGCGCCGGCGCCAGCAGCGGCGGGAGCGCGGCAGAGGCGGCCGAAGAGGCGGAGGCGGTGATGGCGCTGGCGGCGGCGGTGGCGGCGGCGTCTCCTTTTCAAACGAAATGTTTTCGAGGAAACAAGGCCCGTGAGTGGGATACCCCGTCGAATTCATTTAACTGGTCTCAAAGCGCTCGCAAACATATTGTTCCTGAACGTATCAAGAAAGGAAAACACAGCCGCGGAGGGCGTGACTGGGATGGGTAGTTGGCGACGCGAAGGCTGGGCTGTGCGGGCCAGAAAGCTGCGGGGCGGTTCGAGACGAGGTAAGTAAAAGCAAAGCCGAGAGGAGGGTGGCGGAAACGAGAGTGGTGGGGTGGAGGGAGGCGAGACAGATCGAGGTTGGGGAGGAGGAGAGGAGCGAGGCAGGGAGGAATGAGGAGAGGGTGGAGCAAGGTGGGGAGGAACGAGGCGAGGAACAGACACGAAGGGAGGTGCAAAACCGTGAGTTGTGCGGGTGGGAGGATAAGGTGGGGAGGAACAGAGCTTCGGGGAAGGATGGAACGGGTCGGAGTTGACTGGAGAGGGGAGTAGCGAGGAGAGAAGTCTCGTTCTCCTAGTCGAAAATCTAACTCACATTAACAAAAACCCTCGAGCCAAACGAACTTCGGGACATGAAAGCGTCATGAGGCAACGTTTTCGAGGTTTCATCATTTACGCGGTACCGCTCGCGTATGCCGGCGGCAGCGGGCGGGGGCGGCAGCGGCGCGCCGACTGAAACATACATGGGCGCTGCGCTCTTTTGATCGCGTATGCCGCAGAGGCCGGCGGCCACCGCGGGGGCGGGGCGGGGGCAGGGGCGAGGACGGGCAGTCGCATAGCGCTGGGAGCAGCCAGGTGCACGGGGCTGCCTCGACCCGCGTCCGCTAGACCGTCCGACCGCCCAGCACCCCGCCCCCGCCTCACCGTCGCACCGCCCACTGCCGCGCCCGGCGCTCCGCTGCAACCTTCCCACGATTGTTGCCGCTGGCCACGCTCTGCGCATGCCCGCTGGCTGTGCCGTCGGCGCTCAAGGGGAGAAAAGGGGGGCTGGACATACGCCGCGGTTGTGTGGTAGAACGATTTGGTTCCGTATCACCTTTCTTCGATTTAATGTAAATATGAGAGGAAGTTAACACGTTAGTCATTTGTTTTGGTGACTGATTTGCATAAATTGCAGCATTACGAACATTTAGAATTAATCTCACCTCGCCGTTATTTAGTTACTTTTTTCAAGTAATGTAGATAGGGAAACTTCCGAGAGGCGAATCATACTGCAACACTATTTCGGCGCCACAAGATAGATGTCAGGACGTGGATCTGTACCATCTTCACGTGTAATAAAAATTTGATTTTCACACATATTCAAGTCCTAAAATTGGCATGCATAATGTGGTATCAAATAGCCAAATATGCATAATGTGAAGTGAAAATAAATTTAGAAAAAGTGCTATGAAATTTGAGTACTTTACTCATTTGCTGTTTCTGCGCTTTTCTATCAGTAGACAATTAACAATTTTTCAAAATCTGCTTGTTGGATTCATCCATTTGCCTAAAAAAATAAGTTTTTAAAATGGAAAATGATTTTACTGGACCACTAGAAAAGTGGAGTCCCAAGAAAAAATGGTCTAAATTTGTAATTCTATCAGTTCCCTCACAAATTCAGAACATCCTGGAGGAATCTCTTTTCCGCAAAACGCTCATTGTGGGAATTCCCCATCATTTCACAGGGTGCCGTTGCGAGGAGCCCGAACACTTTGCAGACACTGTCGTGGTCGCTCGACCTGAATGCATACGTGCGACGAGGCTCTTACACTTTCCGCTATAATGTGGCAGCATATTGTGAAGCTACCAACAACTATAAACAGAAAGGATTCGTTTTGAACCTGCACATCACAAAAACTCAGTTCGTCCTTTCGCGTTTTCTAATAATATGCTACTTGTACGCAATATGAATTAATTTTAATGTTGACAGCTTATGCTCAAATCATCGTAAATGTTACTGAATAATTTGCTTAAAAGTCTAAATATGTAATATAATGAAAAACATTCCCAACGCGCGAATTTCTGCAAAAAAAATCCAGATATGCACGAAAAAGACTACATTTTTTAAACGAGTGTCGCGGCCACTTGAATTTGAAACGCATATTTTAATTTTGGAGCGTACTTTACATGAAGCCTCTGGGACATTTTCGAAATTTTCAAAAAAACGGCTCCATCGTTTTTAAAAAAATTTCGTAATTGGATAGTGTGAAGGACGTTTAAGAGAATGGTGCAGATCTCATGTTCGTTGAAAACCTTGATTTTTCGAAAATTGCAAAAGTTCAAAAGGTTTTCGGAATCTTCCGACAACTCAAATATTAGACAGAGATTTCCCCTTATTGAAATCTGTTTCTTAAAGACTTTTTAAATAATGTACAATTTTTCAAAAATTTGAGTACTATTTGCGTAATTCTGCATGAAAACACGGGAGAGAAGTACGTCCTGTGTTATGACCACTAATTCAAACCCAATCTCTGACGTAATCACAAAGGAGGAAATGTTTAATTAAAATAACTTACAAAGTAGATAATTAGAATATAGGAAGTGAGTAAATTGTTGATGTAATAATGTAATTTAATTGCGCAATGATAAATAAAATTTAATTTGTTGAAGCTGGGCCGCAGAATGACTCTGTCAGCCCTTGTAGATCCTTTTCGGCCTGCGTGACGCACGTAAAGTAACCAAAACATCACAAATAAAATACGGTAGGCCGAACAGCATTGCCAACCACTGCTTGCAGAAACCCTGAAAAAAACAACTATATTGACACTTCTTGGCTCTTCCCGACAGCGGTTTATGGACGCTATCCCGAACGCAAGTTGAATCCTGGACTGTCCTAGACCCCCCTATGGCTGCTCCCAGTCGTACCGCGTTGAGAACCGCCTTCATTACATGGTTTGTTTCCGTAGCTATGGGGTACGGCGTAGGAGAATAGGTGTGTCAACTTGCTTGAAATTGGTTTCAAAAAATTCAAAGGATAGCAACTAGTTCCTCCCCGCCCCTTGCGGTGCACTGAACATAACTTGGGTTTTGTGATTTCGGGCGGACTTATATTTAGTTTTTTGACATGTTTATTCTGTGTTTTATTTCTAAAAACCAACTTTTTAATAATTAGTTCTTATAATTATTTTTCATAGTTTGTAATAGAAAGACAATGCACCTCGAAAAATCTGTGCTTACAATATTATCCTCTAATGCATTCTTATATTTTTATTTTGTTCTTGGACAATTTTAAATGCTTTTTTGTAACTGATATTATGTACTGACAAAGAATACTTCTGTTAGTTAGATTTTCCGATATTGGTTGTATCCAATTTCACCAATTATTTACATGATAACTATTCTACAGTGTAATGATAATTCTTAGTATGTGATTTACCTGATTTCACAAAACAAAAATCTTTTCGCTGAAGTGATTTTTTCGAAAGTAAACTTACTGTTTAATATCCTTTTTTTTCTATGCCTCATCTTATACTCCTCTCTTTTCAATATCTTCACGCTTCAGAAAGGAACGCAAAGGTACTACGTAGTTGATAAAATTATTGAATCATTACGACTAGCGCACATAGTTACAAAACACATTCCAGGTAATTTTTCACACTTTTATGTGCATTTTGTCTACATAAATATCTTCTTTACTTCCATTTGAAGAATAAATTCGATTATAATTTAAATCAATCACCATTAATCAGAATGATTGCAGAATATCACTAGACATTTATTTTTCCTGTACGATGAAAACGTAGTTTATCTATCCCACAAAAATTAAATATACTTTATTAAGAAAGAAATTGCAAAATGATAATTCCATGAAATGATAGCCAATGCAATAATCTTAAAATAGTTTGTGATGAATCTTTCTAATAATGTTAATATATTTTATATTTCGAGCTTTTTTCTGAGATCCACAATTACCTATCGATACATATTGACGGATTAACGGTTGTGTTCATAGAATTCATAATACATAATGGTATAGAATCACTTACTACCCACATCTTAAAGACATCAACTGAATTATTAAAACCCTCGGCTAACTATGTTCAATGTGTGTTGAAGTGTTTTTATCTCACGAATATTACATCTCCGGAATTATCGCAATTCTATTACTATACAATGTTGCTGGGAAAACAAGTCTCCTTACCAAGTTCGTTTCATGAAACGTTTTCTATGATTGGTGATTGTATTCCAGGGAAGGGACCATAACCGGTTTGTGCTCGCCAGTGCCGTCGGAGTTCGGAGTGAAAATTCACTGAGAGACTTTACGACCAATATAGCTTCCCGCCTCGCGGTTTCCGCCAAAATTTAACCGTCGCTTCAAGTGCTCTATAAAAGCAGACATCCTCGATTGCAGACTGAAGTTTATTACCATAGTCAGTTGGAGGATATAAGATCACTCAGAGCAGACGCTGAGACGTAGATTGCTTTGTGATGGCGGTTGAAGTGTACTGTGAGCAGTAAGTATAGCTCTTTTTCAGGCGTTATTTTCTGAGCACTTCCACTTTCTGAGCAGCTTAACTTTTCTTATCTATGTATGGCGGAAGGAGATTGGCTATAATATTCCGAGTAATCCTATTTGGTGACATGCTGGTGGTACTAATAACAATAACCGCATTACCTATACACTTTATGACTGTCCTGCACGGAATTTTTAAGTAATATGTATATATATATATATATATATATATATATATATATATATATATATATATATATATATATTGTAGAATACGATACGAATAAAACAAGTGCCTATTTGGTGTATTGAGAGTGCGGTGTCTGGCCATTCACTTTATTTTAAAATGTATCAGTTTTTTAACGACCAACCAAAAGACAAAGACTTATCATTTTTAATTATTTTTCTACAACAGTTTCCTTGAGAGATTTAAATCATAATTGCATACATTCAGCGTTTTCTGAATTTCGAGAAAACAATCTAACTTCCTCTACTAAATCTTTCTATGACAAATCCGCGTTTTCCACCCATCACTTAGATCCAATACTTTGATATGCTTATTTGTCACATAAAACAAAGAACACTTCTTTCAATATTAGTTCATTTTTACCCCTGGAAATATTACTTCAGTTTTAAATGATAAACATTTTTTTCTCAATAAAGAAAACAGAAAAACAGTACTTTCTGAGAAGTAATATATTCTTTAATGAGCGCATAATGATGGCTATAATTGACGAGTTGATGTATATGACATAAGCGACGTAGGAGCGAGTATCGTAATTTCTATGAATTAATAATGGCCATTATGCGCGAGTAGAAGGCTGTAGATTCTCAACGGCCTCGAAATATTCAAAATAGATTTTCTTTTATTTGAATTTTTAGTATACGTATTACCTACATCAATCAGTGTATGCACAACGTGCTTTTTAACACTGAGTAAATATTCCATAAACTAGAGGGATTACACTGTTTATAAAGTTTTGTAAAGTAATCCAAGAAACTGCTTAAAGAATTCATCCTATTACTCTTTCTCTACTCCATAAACATTGTATATTATTTTTCATGATACTTTCTTGATTTTCATGTCAATAATTGTACAGTTGTCTAGATCGCTATATCCTGAATTTCGATGAAGTACAAATTTCATTGTCACTGTCGCTGGCTTCATGATTCATTTTCTGTTTATCAATGCAAAATGTATCGAAAAATACGACTAGAACAATGTGTGTGACGTACATGAAATTGCGAAATCATTCACTTTTCTACCGCGGTTCAAAAGAAGAGCGAGTTGCAAAGAGAATGCAATCCTGCCCGTGGATTCCGAAAATTCTAGGAATGTGATGGGTTAACAGGCCGTGGATTCCGAACTGGAATTTACGGGGGATGTAACAGATGTCATTCTTCGATTTAATATATAGCAGAAATAGATATATTTTTAAGTGGCCGTAAAGAAATAAATTAACAAATCAATGAAACGAATCTTTACATAATTGCTATTCCAAATACCATAAAGCAATTTTATTTATAAGACACTTTAAATTATGTTTCTAAGATATATCGATTCCAACATAAAAACAAAACATTCTATAAATTTATTTTTTCTTTTATAAGAATTATTTTTATGCTTTCGGTACCAATTTCACATATATATTTTCTTCTGTTACAGTAAGCTGTTTTTCCTTGCCGGATGGTCTGGTAAGTACAATGATGACGAAACGTAACTCTTAAATACAGATTTTTTTATTTATTCAATGTCACATTAAAACTACAGAGGCAATAATACAGTTTGATAGCTGTAATAAATATAGTTTGTTAAATACAATTTTTGAATTATTTTCTTTTCATTATCAACTTGTTAGGATACAATCGGAGCAGTGCGTCGAATTGACATAGTATATAACGATTATATTTGGAACGCATGTTTGGAACTATTAAATTTCATACCACAAGGACCGTGCGACACGGCATTAATTGTTAGGTACCGCACACACATACATAGGCCAACTCGCACCACTAGTAAACATAAACAGCAGCAAACAATGACGGCAAACTTGGAGAAGATTCAGAAACTTGTACATTCTCCGGGGCGCACAGTACGCGGTCTCGATCAAGCGTCGCGCCCCCAGCCCACCATCTCTCTGCGCCACGCTCTCCATCTCTCTCTCTTCCCAACCGTACTATGGTCTGCCCTCTCTATGTCTCTCTCCGCACCCCGCGACTACCTCCCCACTACTCCCCGCGCCCCCACCGCCTCCGCACCACGCACCACCCTCTCCGGCACCCCGCTCTCTCTCTCCTCTCCCAACCCGCTCCTCTCTCTTCCCCTCTTCCGCACCGCCGCTCCTTCTCTCTCCCTCCACACCCCGCTCGGCTCTCTCTCCGTCTCCGCATCCCGCTCCTCTGCTCGTCTCCCTCTCCTTCCGCACTCCGCTCTGTACCTCCTCCGCATCCCCCGCCCCCTCACCCTCTCTCGCATCCACGGCACCACCGCTCGCCGCATCCCTGCCCGCCTCTTCGATCCGCTCTCTCTTCGCCCTGCACCCCGCTCCGCTCTCCTGCTCTCCCTCTCCGCACCCCGCTCCTCCTCTCTCTCTCTCCGCACCCTCTCTCTTCTCTCCCTCTCCGGGCACCCCGCTCCCTCTCCCCTCATCCGCAATACCCGCTCCTCTTCTCTCCCTCTCCGCATACCCGCTCCTCCTCTCTCCCTCTCCGCACCCCCTGCTCCTCCCTCTCTCCCTCTCCGCACTCCGTCCTCTCTCTGCTCCCTCTCCGCACCCCGCACCCTTCTCCTCTCTCTTTCCTTCTCCGCACCCCGCTCCTCTGTCTTTCCTTCTCCGCACCCCGCTCCTCTCTCTCTCTCTCTCTCTGCACTCCGTTCCTCTCCCCCCGCCCCGCTCTCCACAGCGAAGAGGCCCGGCGGGAACTGCGACAGCACGCCTCGGAGGACGTCGGCCCGGCCCATCCTGTCCCGTGCAGCGCGCCCTGTCCCATCGCGCCCCGCTCGATCCGGCCTCCGCCCCGCGCCGCGCAGACATCGTCCTGAAGAGCCAACTCCGTGTGTTTGCGACTCGCAACTTTGCTAGTTACTTGTTAGTCGCTGTTGTAGCCAACAGCAGGGCGAAGGAGGTGGCCATGGAGATGACGGTGGCGGCAGAAGAAAGGGGGCGGTGATAGAGAGGGGCGGGAGTATACGGGCACGCAGGTGACAGGCTTGTACTTTGATGTACTTTTCCGAGATAACAATTCAAATATTAATTCCGATATTTCACAATCGCTGGGGCAGAGTATGCAGCCACAGCCACTTACGTCTTGACGGTACGGGGGTTGTCTAAAGCTAGAGGGGCTCTTCAGGAACGCGTGAGTCATCTTAAAAGTGTGGTGATGTGGAACGCTATGAAAAATTGCACGGTAAAATGTTTCACGTAACTTTGTAGATTTTGTAAAGTTGTTAAGTTCTGTAATGTTAAGTTAGTGTATTCTGCCACAAAGTTTTCAAACTTAATTGCAGAATTATTAATAAATCTAAACGCTTTAACCATAATCAACAATGCCGCCATAGATGTCATTTAATTCAAACCACTCTTTAAACACTCGCGATACTAATAAGAACATTATGTGAAAATATCAGCGAAATTGATAGAGTAGTTTTTACATCTATGTGCAACACACATATGCACATTCCCTTTTTCATATATGATTTCATTTATTCAAGAATAACAATGGTAAAAAAATTTGAGACTTATGAGGGAGCAGTACAATCTCTGGTGACGGATCGTTTTCTGATCGAAGATAGCGGACATCGATAATTTGCAGGTTCCGGGCTCGAAACTCGACGAACTAACGGATTATGTGGCGTGCTTCTCGTACCAAACTAGGTGCTACGCTGTAGGAGACGAAGGGTGGGGGGCACTAGGCAATATGCCAGTTAGCCTACAAATCGCACACTGCTCGATTATTCGTATAATACAGTATTACCAGTATACTTTCATTTGTTCATCAATTTCAGTACACAAATCACTATTGGTACTGTAATAAATATTGCTTTGTACGAAAAATAAACAGTACTATAGTGCCAATTAACAAATTAATGATCGTTAAAATGCATTAGGTATTGCCCTGATTCATTTTTTATTGTGTGGTCCATCCGTGGTAACTTTGATTAGAAGGGGAAGCTGGTCAATCGCTGATCCTTGACGACAATGCCCTGTCCGAACGTTCGTGAAAAATCTTACGACATATCATTCCTATGTCAATAAAGTTGTGGTTCATAAATTAATGAAATTGTAGTCGCAATTACGTATTTTTTTAAACTGCATAATGTGATAGAGCATCAGCTGATTATGAGGCACGATAGCGCTCATTTCAGTTATCGGAGAGATGACCGCACATAGATGAAATCAAATATTGTATGATAAAAATTGATAAACATACTATGTTTTTTAAGATTAACGGTAGCTAGGTTCCTATTGGTTCTTTTAGCCATTGGTATAATTGTTACTGTCTGCCATTTCTCGCATATTTCGTTTATTTCAAGTAGGTAATGAAATGTTCAGGAACATTTCCGTTCCGTTTATTAGTTTGATAAAAATGCGCAATAGGTCTGTCTGTCTGTTTCTCTATCTATCTCTCCTTACCTCTTTATCTGTATCTGTATCTGTCTCTGTCCCCGTCCCTTTCTGTCCCTATCCATCTCTCACGTCTCCCCTCCCCATCACCGCAGCTGCCTCTCCCATCCAACTCTGCGCGCCTCCTCTTCCACTCCAAACCCACATCCATGTTTCGCTACCGTCAACACGCTTGTCTTCTCCCTCCCCTCTCAATTACCGGGGTTTCTCCAGCAGCGCTGCCACAGTTGCGAACCCCCTACTTCGAGCTCCAGCGCGCGTCCGCCACACTTCCCCACCCCAACCCCAACCCCAACCCCAACCCCAACCCGTCACCCCGCGCCCACAGGCTCTTCCCGGCGAACAGAGGGCGAAGGGGGCGGCGAGGGGTGGGCGGCTGAAGAAACAGGAACTGCACCGCGCAACAGAGCGCTGGCGACGGGATAGTATTTCGTCGCGCTAATTAGCCACACACATTCTATATCGCCTGCGTGTATTTTGCAGAAACGTGCCTTCGCTGTTCTGTACGCTTTCGCAGTTTCGCGAGAATTGACGCAAAACTAACTGAATTATTTCATTCGGCCAGATTGCGTAGCAGAGCACGGATCCAAACATTTCGTAAAGTATTTTTTAACGTCATTAGGTACAGCACTGTCACAGCAATTGAGAAAGGTAAATGAGATGTCGCAATTTTTGGTGTAAATGAGATATATATTTACATACTTTAACATCCATAAACATAATATTTAGGAAAGTGGTGTCTGGTGTCCACAGAAAATACAGTTTATATAAGTGTGTTAATTTGCTCGAAACCTCATGATTGTTTCTTGTGTTTATTGGATTAAACAGAGAAATGAACAAACAAACCGTGTAATTAAGTACGATATGCAGTGAGTAATGTGTTACATTTACAACCGAAACTACGATGTTACTTTGCATGTTAATTAAGAAAGTGAACTTTACACATCTGTGCAAACGACCAAAGAATACACGTTCCAAATGGATTAGCAAGCGTAATTACCGGATGTAAAGCAAGGAAAAGGCTTTCCAACAGCCTGCAGCCTTGCAAAGTTCCCTCACCGCCCTGTCTGCCGTGTAATAAGGCAACGTGTACGGCTGCATACTGTGCGAAGCAAGTGTTGCAGGTGAATCGCTACATCGTGATCATCGTAAAAGTTTTAATTCATTCAATTACATCAAGCCACCCCACCCTACGCAAGTGGTATTTTCATACACCTATACTTCATATTTCTCAAGAAAGAATTCCATTCGAATACAGAAAAGTCTCGCCAATATTTTGGAATATAAAATGACAATTGGCAGTCGATTTTCAATTATTTTTCTTTATTTCAATAAATCAACCTATAAAAAATAAACGGAAGTAATGGCTTCAATGCATGATTGTTGAAAACAATATTTCTACAAAGCGTTCAAGATACATATAACTCACGTGATAGTAGACTCGGTCATATTAAAGGGCGGAAACATTAATTTATTATTAACTCCTTCATATTAATTTTATTTTATTACTATTTACCTCTTTATTTATTTGTGAAAATGTTAGTAACTATGGGCGCCCGGTGGAAGAGAATACCAGCAAGCTCAGCGACGTGTTAAACACGTGCCCCGCCCATTACCAAGAACGCGGGTGCGTCGTTAGGAACTGCCAACAGCGGCAGTCAAAGCGAGCAACTCGCATAGGGCGCCCCTGTGATTCTCGGCAGCAGTCTGCACCTTCTGATGATGCGGGTTTCAACGGCGGCGCACGAACCCTCTCAGTGCGGACAGCGGAGGGTGCCAGGCAGCGGGAGGCCGTCCCGGCGCGCCGGCGAGCCCGCAAACTAGGACAGGAGACTTCTCGAATTACAAAAACCGGCGGGAACGTATTCTGTTTATGCGCTAGCGTGACCGTTATGTCATAGAAATCATTTTTAGATCTCCCGCATTCAGTGTTTAGCGAAGTTCTGTAAGCTCTAGGGCGGAAGAAATCCTGCGGCCGATGATCTATCTGTTGCCTTTCCAAGGTCGCTCGAGCGCTTTCCGCAGACTCAGGGCGAGCACTGGCGACCGTACATGCTCGCTCCCTTCACAGGGCGGGTTGCCGCCACCGCCAATCCCGTCACTTGGGGCAACGTTGCTTTCTTTGAATAAATACGATTGCGGATCCTTTTCCAAATTCTGCCACTCGTTGCGTTGGAGGTGAGCTCCTTAGCAGTGTTTTAAAATAAATTACATTTCCTCCTCACGAAACGCAAAGGGCTATTTTTTCTTGCTCCTGGAGGATGAATACAAGCATTACTCCATTCTATTAGAATGTAATATTTCATTGCTCGGTGTTTTATTTTCTCCATTCCAAGATTTTAAATCAAATTAATACCGTGAAAGGTCATCAAGAATTATTTTTTTTAAATAACATATCTATGTATATATTATGAGCTTTTATATATGCGTTGCGATTAATATTTGTAAAATGAAATCATAAATTTAATAGCAAAATATTGTAATAAATGTAATTTTTGTTTATTAACAAAGGTGTACTAAATTTACACGCTCTTTCCAGATTTTCGTCTCCATTGCAATTTTCTAATTACTTATAACGGTTCATGGTTTCAACGCTATCTTCTCACTGCTAATGTTATTACATTGTTCCTTGGTGAATGTGAAAAGCTAACGTGATACTGAAAAAAGGAATTGTACAGGTTCATAAGACTTCTGTATTTTCGAAAGCAAATGATCCAATAGTTTTCACACCCAAATTTCTCGCAAAAAACGTGATCACTTTTTTTCGAGAAAAAAAACATATAATTTTTTTTAAAGACCTAATATTGATAAACAGATTGTATCAAGAATGAAATCACTAGCTTCAATATGTGTATAGGTGTAGTTCAAAATGAGTGAATGGAAAGAAGTTTGATGTCATATTATTAAGCAAACTGTACTCAGTGATCAAAATATGTAAAGAAAATGTTTGGAGACTTTTCGGGGAAATCTTGTTAACAGTTTTTTTAATTGCCCATATTTCACTAAATAGTATGCAAAAACTATACATACAAGTTTTAGACAATATTATTGAAAAAGCTAATTTTCAATAAGAGCTTTTATGAAGAAAAAGAAACTCTATCTTTAATACTGTTGTTGGAAGACACCGAAAACCTTTTCAACATTTTCAGTTTTCTAAAGTTCAAAGATTCCAACCAAAATGGAACATATGTCCTTTTTTATAAGGGCAATTAGTTCAATTAATGAAAAAAAATAAAAATTTGGAGATTTTTTTCTTACTTTAATTCTTTTTTTTATTTTTCCAGAGTTTCTGGATATGTAACAAAACTACAGACACCTCTCACGTGCGCCGATTCTACAGTTTTCTTGGAATTTCTGGGCGCCCTGAAAAATTAGTAATATATATAACAAAGTGGTCATAATGTGCAACTAGTTGTGAACTATTATGTGTAGTCGCTTATTCACGAGTGAGGGTATGCGAGTCTGTAATTACTAATAAGTACGTAGTATTCTTATAGCCACGTGTAATATACATTGTTTTAGCTTATTCGACCACAATTTGTCTCTTATTAACTAATGAATAAAACCTAATTTTTGATTGAGTTAGGTTAGAAGGTATCGTGTAAATAGACATAAACGACTGAAGCAGTGGAACACGCAACTGCAATTCCTACTACTCGACCAGGCAGTCAGCCACCTCAGCGTCCCTCCAGCCCCGGCAAACGCCCACTTGCGGGAAGGGAACACTCTCAGTGCCTCGTGCGGCACGAGCGAAAGGGATCGCAGGCGATCAAGGCGGGCGCGTGCAAGTGGGGGCGGGCAGTGCGGGCTGCGCGGGCGTGTGTGCGGAGAGTACACACGGGCGGGCCGCGTCGGCCTAGCCGCCCGGCGCGTGTTGTGTCTGCTGGGCAAACATCTCGCTTCGAGCGACGCCGACCCCCGACACGATGCCGCGCTCCTGGCCCCGGCCCTGACTGTGGCCGCTCCAACCATCGCTCATCCCTCTCGCCGCCGCCCCCGCTCTCCCTCTCCCTCGCCGCCCGCCTCTCTCGCCGCGCCCTCTCTCCCGCCGCTTCCCGCCGCCGCCCTCTCTCGCCGCCACCCTCTCTCGCCGCCACCCTCTCTCGCCGCCGCCCTCTCTCGCCGCCATCCTCTCTCGCCGCCGCCCGCTCGTCCCGACCTGATCGCCGGACCCACTCAACCCGTGAAGTCTCGAATTGCATGTACACAATTTTCCCTGGGTGGAAATTTATTACTCACATGCATTAAGTTTACTTTGGTAAAGAGTAATGTATTCAACATTTTATCTTATTTCTAGTAAGTTGATGTACAGTAGGAAAGAAACTGCAGAAGCTATACTACTCATTAACTATGCACCAATTATCTTTAAGAATATCCTCCGCGACATCTAGAGACAAATAATCTAGGCCATTTCTAACATTTCTAGCATTTTAAACATTTTGTATCATCGCCGGTACATACATCAGTATTGTACAAACTGATATTGAATTAAGTGTTTATTATTGATTTCAAGTAATATCTTCGAATGTTTCAATAAATATCGCTCGTACTTTGTAAATACCCAGAAAAACCAATTCGCTAGTCCGCGGCTCGCCGATTTATCGGTAATTTCCAAAGCACTCCTGGAATTAACTTTTAACAAAATGATTTCACAACTGGTTTCCCGTGGTGTTCTCGCTGTATTTTCGTCATTACACCTGCTTTGTGTGTGGCAACTTAACTGGATAATACTCTAAATTTAAACTAGCAGGAATGCATCATAGTACAGTATATCTCGTATGATTTGTAACGGTTATGTAAAAACAATGGCGGAGCATGGCGTCATGAACTGAGGTGCCAAAAATTTACTCAAGCAAAAATCTCGAAAGCAAAAATCTTCCGCTGTGTTTTCCTGCCCTCTTTTACTTTCACGTATATTCGAAGTAGACAGAAAGTAAATGAAGGAAAATATGGTAATGAGCATAATAAGTATTATAATGCTGCGAAAAAAAGTTTAAACTATGACGAAAATTCATACATGCTTGTTTGGAGATTTTCTTGCATCTTTGTTTTTATAGCGTCAGGAACGGTATTATTTTTTACAAAATAAATCAAAGTAATTTCTAAAGTTTCGGAAAATATTGAAATTCCTTTCAGTTGTTGTTTTGAACTGATCTCATCTTTATTACATCCTTAGACCTACTCGGTCTGTGGAGGTTGCTAAATGAATTCATTTGGCCCAACAACATCACCACCGGCCCCTTAAAACAGACGAGCGTTGCTGTGAGGACCCGGATTTATAGAGGCTAAAATGTAGAAATACACAATTAAAGCAATAGCTGAAGGTGAGAATATTTTTAAGATCGCTTTTTAACTTCTAGCGACCACTGTAATTGTTTTACTGTGATTGGTAACTGTAGAGGGAACACAGGAGGACAACACAAACATGACTCGCGGATTCAAACCAGCGACCTTTTGAGCCGAAACAGTTGCGGACCTTGAGCCTTAGCGACCTCGGCTATCCAGTCCGGCAAATTATTTTTATTCGGTTAGAAATAAGTGTAATACTTTTTAACAATATAGAGGGTACAGGAAAATATCGCGACAAAAAAAATTTCACTTCTCAAAAACATTTTCAAATGTATTTACAGAACACACACAAAAATGGCACGTTGATAGTTCAAATCAATAACAGTTAACAATGGTTTATACAGTATACCCACGAAATGTTGGGACTCTCAAACGCAAAAGTTGAGCGATTCTCACGAATGATTTGAGAAGCAAAAAACGCCTCTCCACGTCACATGAAGTGACAACAAATTTTGATAAATAAATAGAGATATTGTCAGGTATCAATATTTTAATTCAACTAATG
Source organism: Gryllus bimaculatus (assembly GCA_017312745.1). NCBI lineage: Eukaryota > Metazoa > Arthropoda > Insecta > Orthoptera > Gryllidae > Gryllus > Gryllus bimaculatus. The sequence continues at coordinate 702,462 of BOPP01000229.1, read as the reverse complement.
ATCATTTCGATCGCGTAGCGATCATCCTCAAGCTTGCAGCTTCTGGGCCGGAAACAAAGTTCTGCTGCAAAGGATGATCGCTACGCGATCGAAATGATCATTAGTTGAATTAAAATATTGATACCTGACAATATCTCTATTTATTTATCAAAATAAAAAATGTATCTACTTCACCAACAATCCAATTAATGACAACAAATTGCATGAAATTCAATTTGCGCATTGTCAGATTTGAGAAAGAGAGCCACCGTCACGCAGAAAACTTATGACTGATACGACTGGATTTAGTTTCGTTAATACTGAACAAAGACGAGATGGAAAATGCGTTGTAAATTGTTAGTTGCGTAAAAAGAACTAGAGAAATAGTACCTTGAACAGCGATCGCGAAAAGTACCACGGTTGACAGTTGACGACCGATACCCACACGTAATTTGCTACTATATTTTCAGAGTTCACACTATCCGTTTCTTGCTTCTCGCTAAAGGTTTCAACAAAATTCTCTATATTAATTTTATCCTGCAGAAGCCTTAAACTCCTATGTAGTAAAAAGCAGAAGACTGAAACTCCTATAGCAAAAAAAGAAATACGATGAAAAATAAAATTTATGTAAATACGAAAATATTTATGTAAAAACACGGGCCCTTGTCATCATGAATAACGTGATACGATTGACCGAGGAAAATCTTCAAGTGCCGAAGATCCAAGGCTGCAGCAACTAGTCAAAACCCACGAGACACGCGTTTCTGCGGTCCTGTTCATGTCTTTCTGTGTAATTTAAATTCACCCAATACTACAATACATGTGGTTCCCTTGGTGTTATTTGCATTTTCATTTGCATTCGTTCTTTTAACTTTGGCTAGAACAGCATCTCATTTTTGCTTTTTATACATTTTCGTGTTGAAAAGAGCACACAATGCAGATTGCACTCAGTATTTAAGCTTACATGGTTTTTCTCAATTCATATTTAATACACCGACCCAATAGAGACTCAGCACTGTGAAGGTCTTCACAAATGCGATTCCCGTGATTATAATGAACATGTCATTAGAAGTATATTTTTCAGGTTTTAAAGACAGTGCTGTTCAGAACGAAATTCTGAAAAGTCATAAGAAATTAAATGTTTTTTCTGAAAACTTAACACTTTTCAGTGAGGTAAAATGTAAGGATAAACAAATATTGAAATGATAATTAAATATATGACCGGTTAGTCTGAGGTATTGTGCCTGAGAATATTGTGACACACAGCTTTGGCAACCAATGCCACAATGTTACTAATACGAGCAATATTCCTTTGATAAGGTACGTAGTTAGCAAGCCTGGAGAGGACAATATTATCGCTATGACAAACCACCACTAACTAGCTCTAAACTGCTGAGTTTGGAAACCTGCTACATCAGAAACTGCAGACACCCTATTCACACATCATTGTCAACATTGTCAACGCTCCAACTGAAAGGTGTATCGCCGAGAATTTTCAATTCAATTGTTCATTTATTCTGAAACTTAGCCCGAAGCTACGCAACTCGGGATCTCAAGTTAGGGAATCAAGGGTTTCTTGTTCCGGAGAGCCTTTAGGCGGAGTGCTTTAACCACACTTAGGAACTTCTCCTCCGCCGCAATGTTTTGTCGGAATATCCTTGCTCAGCCTTAGATACCTTCACTTCCTCATTTGCAAGGCAACAAGTCTACAAGTCTTTTGTTGGCTGCTAGTTCGTTGTTTAGCTCCCTATCGGAGTAGGTTTGCAGACAATGCCAGTGACTTGCCAGTGACATCTTGTTCAATGTATTAAAATAAAGACAAGAAACCATTAAATATTTGTGACAAATCATTTTCTTCCCTAGCACAGAATATTTTATATAATTGATTTCTTGAGGAAAAAATTCTAATATTTGGTCATGTGGATGTCAAATAGTGATTAAAAACAACGTAAAAGAATTAAAATCAGTAAGCTTATACTTGATCAACAGATGAATTCGACAATACAAATACTTGACTCTTTTCGCTCTTAGTGTTTCAAAAAGGTGCTTACCTGAAGTAAAGTGATATTTCATTGCAAAAATTGTCGTTAGAACAAAATCGAGAAGAGAGGTGTTTCAAATTAATCAGCATTCTTCGCTAACGGCGAGCATAACAGCATTACTACCTTCCAAAAAAATATAATTATTTGAAAACATGTTCAAATTTGTCGTTACATCACAAACAGCATTAAGACTTACATAGTTTTCTCTTTTATAAACAACGTTTAGTGATACCAACTTCGTGCTGAATCGTATTAATGAATTCTGCACCTCGAGAACTTAAATTCTTGGACGTTTCCATTACCTTTCTCAATAATCCCA
>BOPP01000229.1:687622-695122 GCA_017312745.1 Gryllus bimaculatus | reverse complement strand
CAGTTTCAATGTCGTTCGTCCAATTTTAGAATACGGAGCGGCATGCTGGGACCCGTACAGAAAAGGGCAAATCGAATCGTTGGATAAAATTCAAAAACGGGCCTCAAAGTTTGTAAATCACGGGTGCGTTGGTGACGAACGAGAAGAAATGGGAGTCCTTATTCAAAAGAAGGGAACGGGCGCGTTAGCGTAATGGATAAGACATACAGAGGTGGGACAAGCATGGGCGATATCGGTAAAAGATTAAAACAGAAATCAGATTATAAAAAGTAGAGGAGACCATCCTTGGAAAATACGATTAAGAAAGCAAAGAATGATGTTGGCAAGGTTCTCCTTGGTGAATCGCACCTTATATAGATTGGAATAAACTACCGTGCAGAAGCACTAGAGGCTCTTCTTCTAATGCTAGCCAAATTTTAAAAATATACTCTCATTCCATCTAGATCATCTCGAATAATCTGACTGAGACTATTTTATCTTTATTATTATTATTATTTGTATTATTAATTATTATTTTTATTATTATTATTATTATTATTATATTATTATATTATTATTTATTATTATTATTATTATTATTATTACTAATTATATTACTATATTATTACTATTATTTATTATTATTTTATTAATATATTGTCATAATTATTATCGTCATGGCCCTTATACAGTGAAGTATGTGGAAGTGTAGTGTAGTGTGTGTATGTAGTGGAAGTGTATGTAAAACTAGAAGTGAAATTTAGAGTTTAGCTAGAAATAAATGGAACTATTATATCGAGCCCCTATTCTAATGTAAAGCCCAATTATAAAATTTTGAAAATGTTTTAAGTATTTCTAATTTTTGATCAATAAATAGAGATATTGTCAGGTATCAATATTTTTAATTACACTAATGATCATTTACGATGCGCGTAGCGATCATCTCAGAGCTAAAAACAATACAAGATATACAATGAGAAATATTTAACATGTTGGTTATTGTATACAAAATTGCAAGAAACTGGATCGTACATCCAGTTTGCCTTACGCATTTTGTATAGCAATAACCAAAACATTTAATATTTCTCATTGGTTATATTTTGTATTGTTTTTAGCTCTGAGCATGATCGCTACGCCGATCGAATGATCATTAGTGTAATTAAATCATTGATAACCTGACAGTATCTCTATTTATTGATCAAAAATAAAAAAACGATCTACTTCACCAACAATTCCAATTAATTAAAAATTTTAATTTTAATTGTTATCATGTTTGCCACCGAGCATTAGCTCAAAGCGAACTTTAATAAATCTATCTATCAATTATTAATATTAATGCTCTGGTGTGGTTTTTCCGATTGATCCCACATTCCTTTATTAAGTAGACGGTGTGGCCTGGTGGTTCCAAGAATCAGTTGTTATTGTTTTACATAAAACACATTTATTTACTATTAGCTATTGTTTCTTCTAGTCAAGATTGATCTCATCAGGGCTCTAACATTTTTTATAATTAATGTTTTTTAATTGTAAGAATGTTTACAGTTTTGTTGAGGTGTAGCATTACTGGACGAAACATTTGCTAAAATCAAACGAATATATTTTTTCTCTATTTTCCAAACAGCCACATCAATCGGGCAATATCAATTACAGGAAGGCATTTCGTTTTAAACCATTGTTTTGTATCAAGGACATAAAAGACGTGGATTCAGACTACATGCTTGAAGAAGTTTATTTACTTCGTATATGAACAAGAAATGCCTACTGTCTGTAGATCAAGGACACAAAAAACTAGTTTATCTATAATTCAAAATCGACAGTTTTTGCTGTTGCATTTCAATTCATTTTTCTTCAGTTAGATAATCCAAATTCTCTACATTCTCTATACTACGTAAGTAATATGCGAGAAAGTACAACCAGGGAGCCTTCGATCCACCAGGAAACACCACCTACTTAATTAATGCTTCGGCCAATACGGGACGGCGAGGGGAAATGTGGGTACTGCCGCGTTTTCAGCCAGGGCCAGAGGCGTGCCTGCGGTCGGCTGCCTCGTAGAGGGGCGCGCGCGCCAACGCACCTACGCACTCCGGCCCCTGTGTCCCACGGGCAAATAATATCGCCAAAGGGCTGCGGAGGTGACTGGCGTCGGTGCCAAAGGCAGCGTTGGGACGCCAACTTCTCCCACGCTGCAAATGCCAAGGCCAGCGCCGAAAGCGGTCACTGAACACGAATTCCTTCCGTCAACGTTTCCAGACATCCTCAGTGGCTGACAGCTAACAGCGGCCGCTAAATCTAATCGGTCACGCTAATCGACGTTACCATATGTGAAAGCTGACTGCCGAAAATTAGCAACCATCAGTAGCCGTACAAGCTGATGGCCAAAGCTGACTGTCAATGCTAACTCTACATGATAACTGCAGATGCTAACGATATATGCTAACGGCATATGGTAACTACCGACCTATACTAATATCCAATGCTGACCGTCAGAGTTGATGGCCGTCCATTCCGACAGCCACAATTGACGGCTAATTCTCATTGCTAATGCTCACCGCCAGCGTCACCTCCAATTTTGACCGCCAGTATTTCAAAATGCATGCGAAGGTTGAACGCCGACTCGAATCGCAATCTTGGAGCTACCTCAGACCGCTGGTTCGAGTTTCGCGTAAAGCCTCCATGTTTTCACCACGTGATTGAATATCACGATTGGTTTTTCATGCAACTACATATGCCATCGGAACCACCATGCCATTATATTTATTCATCGTTTATCCCTCATAACAATCCTACGTTCAGCGGATTAAATCATTATTCTGAGTTTCTTGAAATGCCAATTGAGATGATCATGCGTTTCATAGGCGTAATGCATGATATAGCCCTGGAGGTAGCGGAGTTCTTTTACCGCTCGAACGTCAAATCCGGCGCCAACTTAAACACTGCTTACGAGTGTCCTCTTTTCAGGGGTATCCGTCCCCGGGGCACCGCCTCAACGCGACCGCTGAACTGAACCGCTAAAAGGGTTTCCAACTACCAGAGTCAATGCCTCTCTCAAAAGCCTCCCGCCATGCTTTGATCAGCACTGAGGAAAGGATGGGCAATAATAATAAATTCGATCGAAGTAAAATGAAAATATTAACTCCAGACAAAGATTTCAAACAGAATTTTTCAAACATATTTAACCACAAAATCAAATAAAACAAAAAGTTTATAATTATGTTAATTTAACCCCATCGCATGAATTTATTATCAAAAAACATTGCCTTCATCCCGCCACACGTATGGACAGACCACTTCATGTCCAAAATTTTTAATTATTTCGGTGGAATTGCTTATTACCGACCATATTTCCTGCCATGCAGACCACTGTGCTGGCTGGTTTCGGCGACGAGAGTGGAGTGCGCTGGGGGGGGGGGGGTAATAATATCGTCTCACAGCGACCGCAAGCTATTCCTTTACATCCGAGGCATGCACCCTTATTATACTGTGATGCGATATTACTGGGATGACTTCTATCCAAATAAATTCTCAGAATTCAAACGTAAAAGTATGATGACAAAGAAGAACGAGCTCACCGATTAGGTCTAACTAACACGTTAACATGCACGGTGTTACCTCTCCATTCTAATATAATCATTATCACCATAATAATTACCCCCACCTTGATCATACCACATTTCGCTATGAGAAACCGAAACTTGATCCTAAATCGGAATATTTTATTAAATTCAACCGGAACATCATTTAAAATCCCTTTCGACTCCTCATTAAAGGTGATGTCAACTTAAATTAGATTCTAAGTGTAGCCACGAGGTAATAAAGTAATATTTCTTTTATTGCATATTCGCATTGAATCTTTCTTTTTGGCGATCACAAAATGAAACACCACAGTTCGTTATTAGGCATTTATTGTGAGCATTGCAACACGTGCATACATGCACTAAAACGATTGGATCCCACAGGAATAAAACCATTCCGGAGTTGTTTGCCTTGAGGGGATGCCTTTGGTACACATACTGCAATTGAATGGAATATGTATTACAACCGCGGAAGTTTCTGCAAAAATTAAAAAGCCCTCAAATTGGCAAATCCATTCGCCAGGATGTGCAATTGTCCGAACAATATCAACTCGAGCTGAATGTTTTCATCACTGCACATTATTTTAATAGCATGGGTTTGATGTCCTTGACAAACACAGCACAGAACAGGTATAAGATTTAAATTCCTAAAGGCAGACAAGTTTCTCTGTCGACATATTTAAGAAGTACCAGAATTGAAATATGGCTTCTGTCAGATTTAGAGGTCGGATTGTAATGAATTTTTATGCGTTTTAAGTCGATTTTGACTAATAAGTATTTTTTCGTTATTTTTAAAGCATACTTCGCTGATTTTATAGATTTTAATATACTTTTAATGGTACTTGCCACAAATATTGACGAGATACAACAAATGTTTTCCACACAATTTTTGAGAAGCCTATTCGATTTTTTAGCTCAGAAATTGTAATGTCAGACGTTGTGTGTATTCTGATGTTCCTATTGCCTCTCTAAGCGCCGTTGTCGGTTAGACTGATTTCGCGATAAATAAAGACAGACATTTCCTGGCAAAGAAACAGTCCAAACCTAAACTTTGCAAGCTCAGTTCACGTGAAAGAAATGAAGTCTCTATTATATCAGAAACATCTGAACAGGTTTGATCAAATATTTTACGACATTTTCCTTTGCTTAAATCATTTTTAAAACGTTGAGAGCATTTTGGGCGATGTTTTGGTCGCCAAAATCCGTCTCTAGTCATGGTGAGTTAACATCAACGCACCAAACTGTTCTTTCGCTATACGATAAGGTATATTTACTTTACGATTATTACACCTTAAATAACGTATATTATGTGGAAAGCATTTCATAACACCTTTATCTTCAACCTTCCAATATTATTTATTTCTTATCTTTAATAATTGACCGTCTAGAAGAGATTTACCTTATTTAAAATAATAAAAATTATACTAGAGCACACATTAATAAGCTTGAGCAAAGAGCAATCTGCATCTGACTTTTATTATACAAACTAACTTTTCATCGAGGAAATTTTATTTACTAATTATAATGAAAATGAAAACCTAATACGTAAAATAAATTGCGCTACGTACAGTCAGTATAATCCTGTAATATGTGTCAAATTCAAATTGATCCGCGTTTCCAAACCCGTATGCTTTTGGTATTTTTTGACAGACCGTATACTAACTGGCGCACATTCATTATTTCTAAACGGAAAACAACCAAAGGCAATGTGTAATTTTACAGTTCGCTGTATTTATTGGCGAGGTGCAAGAACAGCATCTCTCTCCCTGAACCTCCATTACAATAGAGGAGAACGCCACTCCAGCGTATCTCCTACCCCGTCCTTGTGTATTAGGGTACCCCTTCCCCCTCGTCGCTCCATTATGATTCATACCCGCTGACCGCTCTCCGATAATTGGAGGGGGCTCGTGATTGAAGACGGGTCAGAGTCCGGTCGGCCCGAAACAAATCGTCCCTTCCGTCAGTACTAACTGGCGAAATGAGGTGGTTGCTATCAAAAGCGGATAGATCCTTTTGCTTCCAGAATTCTTAAAAGAAGCACCAAATGTTCTCGTGTCCACGTGCGATTTGATATGAAAGGGTTCTCGGAGGGAAGTAGATGAATTTGAACCATATGCCTCCGTCAGGTTCTGAAAGATCTAACCTCCGCAAACGTATAGAAAAGTTAATTTTGGAGCAGATGAATTGATAGTTTGATAGCAAACGACTAAAATGGAATGGATTGCAAGTCATCAAAGGAAATCATTCAAAGGGAGGGTTATGATTGTCTTGGCCCACTGTCGTAGGCCGATACAATATTTTCAGAGGTCTGAGTTAAAAATAATTAAACTGTAACCTAATAAAAGGTGTATAAGTGAATTCAATTAATTTTATCGTCTACTTCATATTACTTAGTTTTACATCCTTCCAACATGTTTACAGCAATGAAGAATTTCAAATTCGAGTTCAATTATACTAAGTAGAACCTATGAAGTACGTAGGATGAATAAAGGGGGGAAATATTACCTCAGCTTTCCACTTTAAGACAATTCCACACTCCATTGTTTTCTCAAAAAATTGGAATTCGATGAAAAAAAGGGTGCATCCCGAAACAACGTTTCCAGAAAAATGCGAAATTTTTTCCATGATTGAACATAATTCATTTATCATTTTGTAATGTACCATGAAGTACATTTATTTTGTCTATTTCATTAGTATTGCAATCACTAGATTTAAAGAATGTGACCTATTTTTGTAAATACCACACTAGAAGTAACAGTGTGTATTACACCATTCTTCAATATACTATTTCATTATTTCTATATTTTCATTTAATTAATTGTTCTGGAGACTAATTTGAAACACGTAACATGAGATATATTTTTAAACAATGTTTACGTTATAAATGCAAACAAATAGAAAAAAAAATAATATAATTTTATGTTCAGCTTCAATGAAACATTTTATATAATATCATTAAGTCATCTGGGAACCCTCTGGAGAAAAATTCTCATTTCGCAATTGCCTGCGATTACCTTGCTATTAAGGGAGCATTTTGAAAATGGTGCAAAAACACCTCAATTTCAGTTGACGGATTATCAACCTACGAGAGGCGTAGGATAATGGAGGGCCAAGTTTCATACTTTTTCCAATTAAGTATCACGTAAATTTTGTAGCGAGAAATACTTTATAGGAAAATTGTCATTATTTAACCAAGAGATAAACATTTTAATATTTCTTTTACATTATATTTGTTTTCATGAAAATACAATAAACAAGTAGTTTGGTATCAATTCCAACTATTATGTTCCATGCAGAACCCATGAAGCAGTAGAATTTGAACTACGACAATTCTTTACATCAACGTGAGCGCTTAATGATACCTATTATCGTAAACAATATTGTAATTACCACAGACAGAAGTAATATCATAAATTGCTGTTTTTATTTACACAAATGTCATGTGTATGTAAACTGAATGTGCGAATATAAACGTTTGCGAATTGCAAACAAACGTACGCAAATACAATTATTCACGTTTTTGACGTTAAATTAATAAATAGCTCGGGTAATGTGTTATCAACTGACGTGCATATTTTCAATCGCTGCAGAAAACTCTGGAAAACAGATATGGGGATAGTGAAAGTGACGTGATTAGGGAATTGGAGAGAACATAAAACCCCACTTTAACCTCAATGCAAGTGCGCTCCCGGAGGGCTTGTTTCCCGTAACGTTTGGACTATAACTTCAGAAGGGATGTAGGGGAAAATACAAGTAATCCAAAGTTATATCTCTGAGAAGTGTATTAAGTTTGTAGTAAGGTGTGTTAAATAAATCGTTACTATTATTTCGAACACATTCCTGAGCTTTGCATTAATTCCCTGGCATGGCTGAAATCGCTTCACTTTTGTGTAACAACCAGCCTATCCAGTGCCGAATAAGTTGGAGACAATCCCTTCCGTCGGCTCCA
>BOPP01000229.1:648487-674860 GCA_017312745.1 Gryllus bimaculatus | reverse complement strand
GCGGGTTGCGGGGCGACAGCACGGGGTGCGGGGTGCGGGGCGCCGGGCGCACGGGGAGCGGGGAGCGAGGGGGCGGCGCCGTAATTAGGCTGTAAGCGGTGGCGGCCGCGCGCGCGCCTGTGCCCGCCGCCCATAAACGCACGGGATTGCGCGGACTACGCCCTCTCCCCGCATCCTTCCGACCGCAACTGTGCTTTCGCCTCCCCCCTCGCTGCGACCACGCCGCGCCGCGCCGCACAGCGCGATCTTCGGTACTGATTCCGAGGCCTGTCATCAAAGGGGAGTCGCAAGGGATTACACTGACACGTTGAGGTATTTTGAATGAATAAATTCTGTAATAATATTTACGTATTCCCACTAAAACCAATGTAAATAAAAACGTTAACAAATCGAAAAGATTGTATTTTGTTGTAATATAAGAATATATTTGAAATTTTTGATTTCAACATCGAAACAATTCAGGCACCAATCTGCTTCATCGATCAATGGGAAATTTAAATGTAAATGATCTATGCAATTTAACAAAATGTACTAGGAAGAAATTCTAAGTCCTTTTTGTCGGTAAAATTATTTCAATGGGGAAAAGTGAATTTAGATAATTTCAAAAAGATGTCGTTGAAATTGAATAAGTATACGACTAAGACGAGGCAAGTATAAACTATAAAATGCGAGGTACGTAAGAGGAATCTAAATTAAAGGATTACATTTTAATTAGGATATATATGAAAAATTAAAATATTTTGCTATTACGAAGTGGAGATTAATAATCATGTAATAACCTAAAAAATGAAGCATCTAAAAAGCACTTAGCATTCAGGAAAAAACTGGATTTTAATTTCTGTCAGGTGCGTTCTTTTCATTTCATTTTCTCACTTCCTATTTCCAGATCTGTAGCTTCGTTTTCTCACTTAACATCCTCAATGAAGCAATAGAGCGGAAGCTCAAACGCACAACACCGCATCAATTAAATGGAGCCAATATCAATGACACTACGTGGAGATTGATCGGCCGCGAAGGTAATGAATCAAAATTAACATCCCATCACTCGTAATGACAGTACTTCATAACTCATACTCAAACAACTAAATCACATTTAATGTATAGCGAACGGTCGTTTTCGGCAAATATACAGAAAGCAGATAATGAAATATGAGGAGCATGCCTGGATTCGATGAAGGTACTAAAAGCTGTGGTAGCTTTACAAGTAAAAGTGAAACGTTCCCGAATAATTCAATTAATGCGCTTTTATAAAGCTGCCAGTGTTGATATCGACTTTTGGAATTAGAGAAGAATTTGGCGATTAGTACATTTTGAATATAACAACAGCTGCATGCAAACGTCGACTCATTAAATTTCATTCTCGTTTGTACTGCTTATTTTCACATCTCGTTGAAATAGCATGTTCAAAGAAAGTTGGATTTATTAATTAAAAAGTAATCTGTGTAAATTCCTTCCCCCTTAATTGAATGCGTTGGCAATGTCACTGTTTTACACAACGACCTTTGATCTTTGACACAAGAACAGAGTATAAACTCAGAAAAGCTTTGTTCAATGGATTTTGCTTCCCACACAGGCATATTAACTGAAATTAAAAACTTGGAGACTAAACCGTTGATAGCAAACTAATCTCTTTCGAATTAATAATGACAAATTACTACGAAGTTGCAAAAGAAAGATTCATTTTTAAGTACATTGTATAATGTTGTTGTAAAATGTAATCCAGTATATTTTTCAGTACATTTAAGTTTCAAATGGATGAAAACTATCGACAATTTAAGCCCATGGAATTGTTCAACTGAATTGAATTTTTTGGGGGTGTTTGATTTCGTATAGTTAATTTCGGTAAGAGTATAAAAATGAATACACAACACGCAAAATAAAATTTCAATTTAACGAGACTTCTTAAATTTTCTAACATTAACATCTTCAAAGAATTTTGAGAGGTATACAAAGAAATAACTTTTTGTTAAGTTTGAGGGCAATAATAATAGATTTAGATTTAGATTTATTCAGTCAAAAACAGTAAAAACTGTGTGTGACGTAAGGGGGAAAAGATTAATAATAACACCGATAAAGAGAATTAGAAGCACTTATACAATAATTTACATTATATTTGAAAATACGATAATTGTTGACAAATATATGTCAAATAAAATCTATATATGTACGGTAGTAACATTCATTTTATTTAACTAATATCCTGTATTGCATTGTTTTAAATTTCCACAATAATTTTTTATCATTAAATATTATAATTGTTAGTATACTACCTGCGACTGGTAGCCCTTTCATTGCATTCAGGCTTACCCAAGACCTAGGAGTAACAGAGATAGTTATCTTACGTAGATCGAGAGCTCTGCCCTGGAGTTCGTATTTGACAGATTTTTACTCCCATTAAGGTTAGAGTAGGCAGGTGTTGTGTCAAGTAGGCTGATATGGGGACTTAGAGCCCCAAGGGTAGATTAACCATGACCATTTCCAGAGTAAAAATTTCACTTTACGAAGTTATTTTTATTGCACGATTTGGCAGTAATTCTTGAGCATGCCAACTCAGCAACTAAGATGCATTATTGTTACTGTTGTTATTCATATATTTTTATCACCATCATTATCCCTTCAAACATCCTTCTGTGCACCACATGAAAATCGTTCGGACAGCATGTTACCTGAACCTGACGAGAGTGGAATTCCCGGAGAGACCAACAGCTGCGTGCACTGTTTCGTTTCATCGCCGAGCACTTCGCGGCAGCCTCAGAAGCCGGTGGATTTTCCCGGCAAAGCGCGGGAGCGTAACGGAAGATAATAGTAGTCCCGGCGAGGCGGGCTGGTGGCGACGGAGCCGGAGACAAAGGAAGAGATGGAGAAGAGGGGGGAGGCGGAGGAGGTGAAAGTGGAGGTGGTGAAGGTTGAGGAAGCGAAGATTGAGGAGCCGAAGGCGGAGAAGGCGTCGGTGGAGGACGCGAAGGGTGGAGTGGAAGGCGGAGGAGGGAAAAGTAGAGGAGGCAAAGAAGGCGACGGCGGTGATGGCGATGGCGATGGCGGTGATGGCGACGGCGGTGATGGCGACGGCGGTGATGGCGACGGCGGTGATGGCGACGGCGGTGATGGCGACGGCGGAAGAGAAGGCGGGCGAAGCGAAGACTGAGGTGGCGAAAGCGGAGGAGGCAGAAAATGTCAAAAAGAGTGCGAGAAGACGATGTGAACTGGCGTCTTTACAAGACACCTCCTTGGCATTCGCCTGGAAGAGCCGTCGAAGCTCGGTAAAATCGCCGGCAACAGTGGAGCTCCCAGGAATAGAACTCGCAGACTCGCGAATACAACACAGAACACTCGCTCCCGTTACGTTCCAAATGCGGAGTGTTGCGGCCAAAGCACGAGGAAGCGTTGGAGCAGAGCTATTACTGACGTAAATAGCTGCCCCACAAAATACCACTGCAGAAATTTAGTTCGGGGCGATTTCAAAATAAGAAAGTAATTATTTTTACTTTCGCGTATCGCATTCGTAGAGAAGGAAAGTAATGAGATTTAAATGCCGATTTTCGACAGAAAAACATGACTTTTGGGCCAGTTATACCACAAAAACTAGTCGTGATTCAACAGCAGGCATTGTTTGTAATGGGTACGTCATTTCTAGTATTTCATTTCTAACGGTTACGTAATAATGTAATGTAACATTTATTTAAGTAATTTTTAAAAAATTGAACCATAAAAAACACGTATGCCATACCATTTAGAGCATGTAGCTCAATTCATTCAAGACGATTAAAATAATTTGTTTTTAGAAAATCTTGTTCTTAAGAATTGCGTTTTTTACATGCAAAATTACGTCACGTTACCCATATTTTTAAAAAGTTTCATGACCTTACTTCAAGATCTAATTTTGAAGAATGTGGTTCATTAAGAAGAAACATACAAGTATATATCTTCAATGTTGTAGTTGAAAGAAGAAGACGAAAAAATAAATCTATTCTAATATTCGAATACAAAATACAATGGAAATAGGCCTGCGTCATTTTTAAAAGCGTAGCTCTATCTAAAAATAAATTAAAGAAAATATTGAAGCAATGTTTTAGAACACTTTATAGTCGTCGGAACATCAGATAAAGTACACCCAAAACCTAAAATATGCTATTCAAATCGAAGTGGCCGCGACATCAACCAGACCAATTGTGGTGTATTAATTTTGGTGAAAATCAGGGCCACGGTGTAGACGATAGTGTTGTTCCCAGATGAACATAAATGAATGGAAGTAGTTTATAGGAACAAAAATTATAAATTTTTCGGGATCAGGAAACTACTTATAATTTTCGGACGAAATATCTCGTTTTCACCGCAGCACCACATACCTGTACACAAGTAGGTAGTACGGTAAAAAATAAAACGGATTTTTCATTCTCATATGCGTAGAAAATTTGTCGAATATGAAATGGCACAATCTACGTTTTGTGGCCCCTGACACTATGTGACAAAAGTTTTTTTTCTCAAAATGTCGGTCTGTCAGTAAGTCAGTCAGAGAGTCCGTCTCCCCGTCCGTCCGTCCGTCTCCCCGTCCGTCCGTCCGTCCGTCCGTCTCCCCGTCCGTCCGTCCGTCCGTCCGTCTCCCCGTCTGTCCGTCCGTCCGTCTCCCCGTCCGTCCGTCCGTCTCCCCGTCCGTCCGTCTCCCCGTCCGTCTGTCTCCCCGTCCGTCTGTCTCCCGGTCCACTGTCTCCCTGTCCGTCCGTCCGTCCGTCCGCCCACGTATTCAGTTCACGTCTACAGAATATAGAAATCTAACAAGCCCGCAAAAATGTTTGGCCGTTCTGGGATTCCAAACAAAGGCTCCGATCAATTGTCTCGTATGTTACGTAGTTAGTGCTGGTTTAGAAAACGAACGCTCGCCCTTAGAAGATAAAGTTGTGCAATTTTCGAAATTCCACAGATTTTAATAAAAGTTGTAGATATAATATGAAGTGAACGTTTACCTTAATTACGTATTTCTTTAAATTGACACGATTTCATTGAAAATTACATTAAAAACTCGCATTTGAAAAGTTCGTAAATGGTCGTATTAAAAGATCTAATTTTGAAAAACTGATTTCAATAAGAAAAATATGGTGATGGCAATGTTCATGTAGGTGTTAGTGACACTGTTAGTGATATTCGGAATGCCCACGGCGTGGTTAACGGCGGCTGTAGCGGCGGTGAGGAACGCGAGACGACGGCGGCCCTGCTGATTGTGTTGGTGGCAAACGTGTGGCACCGGGGGCAGGTCGTTTTGGGCGTTTACTGCCCCTTGGGTGCATGCCTTTCTTTATTGACTCCGGGCAGTGCTATTCGCACGAGGCGTATCGATTCCACACACCTTCACCGAGCGTCTTCCCGCCTTCTTCCTCAGCCCAGCCCCCTGCCGTCCCATCCCCGTTCCCCTCCCCTTCCCTGCCCCCCCCATTCCCCAACACATCTTGTACCTCCCCTACCGCATCCCTTCCCTCGCTAAGCCCTGCTCCGCCCCGCCCATTACCCTTTCCATAGACGGGGTTCGAACTGGGATTCCCTGCGAGCAGAGGTTCCGCATGAGAACCGGTCCTTGGCCGAAATTGCAACCTCCTTTTGTGTTGTGTTGGATCTCGAATTTAATAGTGTTGAAGACGTGATGGAATCAGCATTGTCACCGTGCAAGTGTCTACACATTTGGATTACACACAGTCTAGACGGGGATAAATAATAGAACACGTGTAATAGTCTTGTATATTAAAACGGTAGTCACATTCGCCTCTTAAATTCAAATTGCGGGCATTCGAAACCCATTTCAGAGACAGTGTCTACAGGAAATGAAATTAATATTTAGAATGATATGTTAAGGACGTAAAATGTTTTTTTATGATACACTAAAGACATTTTTATTCCAGAAATATTGCCATATCATCAGCCTAGTATTCTAACATTGATCTTCCATTTTGCCAAAGTAATACATTCCCAGTCTCTCTCATCTTCTTTAGAAACGCAGGTTTTGGAGGTCTCCTATCCCAAAAAGGCGTTCTTTTCAAACGTCGGTCCGTCCGTCCGTCCATCTGCCCGTCGTTTGGTCGGTCCGGCCGCCCTTCAGTCTGCTCGTCTGTCGCGTGCACCGCTCGAGGTAGAAGGACACAGTCGGACGCGCATAGCCAGTGGCCTACAGACCGGCGCATCTCGCACTGAAACCACTCGCAGTCGACGTGACGGCCAGAGACGCACAACAATTATGGAATTAATAGCAAATCTCATTACCAATTCCGGAGAGCAACACCGCAGGACCAATTAACACGCGCACGAGTCACGGAACGGTGGCGGGGCTGGAGACGGTGGGGGTGTTTTTGGTAAAATGACCCAGTCGTAGTTCCTCTGGCTGTGGCGGCGGTGAGAGAGAGGCGGCAGTGATAGGAGCGTTAGACTCGGCAAGGTATTTTATAATAATAATAATAATAATAATAATAATAATAATAATAATAATAATAATAATAATATATTTATTTTGGCCACAATTGGCGTCTTTGCCAGGTGGTAGCCAATTAATTAAATTATACAAATGAAAATGAAGTGACATTAAATATTTCATAATAAATACAATGACAACGAACAATGAAGTAATAGTAAATATAATGTATTACCTAGAACCGTGTATACCCCAGCATAGCAAGAAAGCCTCCATTTCACACGTACTCATGTAAAACTCAGACTCTCTGTGCACACACCCAAACACGCACACACCACGCACAAGTACGTACACACACACACACACACACATACATACATATTCATATACACATACATACATATTCATATACACATACATACATATTCATATACACATATATACGCATATGCATATACACATGTACATGAACGTATACACATATATACACACACAGGTATAGTCGAGTTATGCTTAGATTGGACCAAAGTGACAGATCGGAAAGCAAGTGGTCATTGTCTTGACTTCACAGAAGTATCCCTCCACCGCAACAGCTGTTGGCTTACATCCTTTTTAACATGGTGTAATTCTCGCTGTCATTCTGTCACAATGCCATTGTCTTTTATTCCTAACAGCCAGGATCTCGGCGCCTCTAGTATTCATGGGTACCAAACTATTACCCATCGAGGACCCCCGAGGTCTCTAGCAGTTTGACTGCCGTAACGTCACAGAGAGTGGCTGAGCAGTTCACTTACCGATGCCGGCAACATACGCTTCGTAATCTCTTCATATCCTATGCTTGATGATGGCTCTCGTAAACACGTCGTTGGTAGTAACGAATCACATTCAAGGCCGAGTTTTCAAATATACATAATACTCATCACAAAAATAAAGTTTAACGTGATGAATATAATAAAAGAATAACTAGCACGGAGCAATCTCCTGGATTTTTTTGTCAAGCGCATTATACTTAAATCGGATGACGAAATCACATGAGGATGTATGGACGTCATATACAAGTGAAATAACTTAAATAAATTAGGAAGGAAGATGCGCCAATTGATATCACTGACTAAGGCATGGCGAGATACACAACAGGGTGGCTTACATTGCCAGCAAAAACAAAGCATTTGCTTTCACTTTGGTCCCTTCTTGGGCCATTTTTCAAACGAAAGGGCCGACAGGGCTGGTGACGTGGCGGTGGTGCCAGGGTCAGCAGAGAGTACAGAGGACAACAGGGTCAGAAAGGATGTCAGTAGGGTTGGGTTGGAAAGGTACCGGTAACGATAGTGAAAGCGGTGGGGAGGGGAAAAGTGCCAGGGCAATTGCCAGCAAGGTCGGCAGAGACGCTGGGGGGAGGGCGGGGGAAGACGGGGGGAGGGCCGGGGAGCGGAGCCGGGGACGGCGGGGAGACGGCGGGGAGACGAGCGGGGAGCACGGCGGGGAGAAACGGCGGGGAGACGGGCGGGGAGCACGGCGGGGAGACGGCGGGGAGACGGCGGGGAGAACGGCGGGGAAGACGGCGGGGAGACGGCGGGGAGACGGCGGGGAGAAAGCGGGGGAGAACGGCCGGGGAACGGCGGGGCGACGGCGGGCGAGACGGCGGGGAGACGGCGGGAGACGGCGGAGAACGGCAGGGAGAGACGGCGGGGAGACGGCGGAGCACAGGCGGGGAGACGGCCGGGGAGAGACGGCGGGGAGACGGCCGGGGAGACGGCGGGGAGACGGCGGGAGAAGGCCAGGAGACGCGGGGGAGGACGGGGGGGAAACGGCGGGGATACGGCGGGATACGGCGGGGAGACGGCGGGATACTGGCGGGGAACGGCGGGGAGACGGCGGAGACGGCGGGGGAGACGGCGGGGCAGACGGCGGGAGCCGGCAGGGAGGACGGCGGGAGACGGCGGGAGACGGCGGGGAGCACGCGAGGCGGGGAGACACGGCGGGGAAGACGGCGGGGAGACGGCGGGAGACGGCGGGGAGAACGCGGGGAGACGGCGGGGAGACGGCGGAGACGGCGGGGAGACGGCGGGGAGACGGCGAGGAGACGGCGGGGAGACGGCCGGGGGGAAGGGCGGGGAGACGAGCGGGGAGACGAGCGGGAGAAGACGGCGGAGGAGACGGCGGGGGGGAAGACGGCGGGGAAGGCGGGGAGACCCGGCGGGGGGACCGGCTGGAGGGAGGACGGCGGCCGGGCACGGCGGCGGGACGGGAGGAGGGCGGCGGGCACGGGGAGAGGAAGACTGGGGGATGGCGGCCTGGGAGAGGCAGTGGAAATGCACCACGGGGTGGAAGCGGACGGTTTGGCGTTTGTCCGGGGTTGGAAGTGGAATGGGCGGGGATGGAGGTGGTGGGTTAGCGGGTGTCGAGAGTTTGCCGGCAGGGGTGGCGGCGGAAGGCGTAACAAGCTGGTGTTCGCGGGACTCCGGTCCGCCTCTCCCCCGTTAGCGTTTTAAGCCGCGAGCTGCGGGGTGCGAGACTAGAAAACAACAGCATTTTGTTGGTACTACACGCTACAATTTGACAATCGTCGCTCGGTTTACAATGCATACAGGCGCAGCAGCACTGATAACCGGGTGCTGAAACGTACACGAGAGACCACCGCTGCTAGTTAATGCATCGTAGCTAATATATAAAACCCTCCATGGACTCGGAATATTGCCAATTGAACTATTGATATTAAATACAGAAATGAAGAGGAACTAAAAATTTTTGAATTATGCGACTTCTAGTAAAATGTTAATTGGAAACCCAGTTCAAATTCAATTTCCAACCGTTAAAACCTAAAGGCGTCAAATTATACTCGAGAGACACCGTATGACTTCCACAATGCAAGTTTTCAACTTTTCTTTTGCGAAAAAATTTGTTTCCAAAACTGGAAACTGCAGATTACTTAATCAGTTATTTTTCTATTCACATCGACTTCTATAAACTCTCCAATACATGATTTCTCCCCCCTTAAGTATCTGAAAGAATTAAAATATGACAAAAAGAAAAAAAATATATTTGCCGAACTGTTGGAAATCACACTGCAAAATAAATTAATATTCAAGATAAATAAAACTCACGGTGGACGAATGTTCAAATACCTGATAAAGTAATGAATGAAAAGTTAATTACTTTCCGTAGTGGGACATGCCCCAGCGGCGAAGAATGAAATTTAGTTTAGTTGCAAGTGCTTTAGTCACACCTAATGTCAATAAATTCGCAAGATATGCAACCCCTAAGCTAGCTAACATCGAAAATAACTCGCCACGTCGGGATTTAAATCCTAATGACCTCTCCAGCGAACAATGCATGAACGAGGCAATTATGTGTACCGCTAGTGCTCGCTCGATGTATGTTGGCAGGCCGGTTTGAATTTTCAAAAGAGCTACCTCATTAAGTGGTGGATTAATGTATGTTCAGACCCCTAAAACATCCCAGGACAGGAGATGTCCCAGAATGGAGCGACCCGTTACTGCCATTTATTGTAGCTGCGAAAGGTATTAGTCAAAAGCGAAAGTACCCGTGCACCATGTCAACGAGAACATAATGTCGCAAGCGCACGCCACCACTGGCAGGGGGTCAGCCCCCTTTAATGCAAAAATGCTCGAAGATTTTTATTATCGAATTTTTTCTAGAGATTCAGAAATTAAAAATCATACTAATTTGATTTATGGCACTAGGACATGCTAGGGCCTGTAATCACGCAGCAAAGTGCCGAGTTCAAACACTTAACGAGAAAAGTCAAGCTGTGAATGCGGCGAGTAAAGAAAGTATGGCCCGCGAGAACGATACTAAAAGGTTTTTAGTTGGGCCCGTTGAGGTCTTGGCAAGATGGACAACCCGATGAAAAACAAATTGAGAAAGCTCCGGGCTGTGTCCCTTGGCGCAACACCTCAATCCTACGCGCGGGCAAGCGACTCCGCAGGCGAGCCGAGAGGTCACGGGCAGCGCGTACCGTTACACGCCAACGTGTTTGTGAAAAACTCGGTGGCGGAGGCGGTAGTTCACAAACTTGGAATCGCGACGCAGCGGGCGCGCGTCGTGCGACACGTCCTCGCACCGACACCGATGCAACATCCTGCGCAGGTGTTTGTCATCGATACGGGGCAGGACGTTAGACCGAACGGACGAGGAAGATGGGCGCGAGCTCCAAAAGTTGGTGGACGTGCCTGTGCCCGCCCCTCCGCTCATTTCAAAGAGAGTAATTATTATTATTATGTGATATTATCTCTTATTATGATTATCTCTATATATCTTTATTATATATAGTTATATATTATTTTTTATTATCATTATTATTATTAATTATTATTATTTTATTATATATTATACTAATTCATTATTAATTATTATGTATTATTGATATCTATTATATTATTATATATTATTCATTATTTTATATTGTATTATATATTATTTAATTATTATTCTATTAATTATTATTATTTTATTTGATTAATTATTATTATTATATTTTGTAGTTATTATTATTATTCCTCTAAAATTCACATTGCACTGAAAGATGTAATTGTCGGTTGAGTATGAATACAATTATCTAACAATTCATTATCCCAAATGAAAATGTTATGCTCTTGCCGAGTCGCCTTTTAATGACCTGGGAGTAATAGCCAAGTTCTACACAATATTTTGCGAACCAAAACCCCAAAGCTCCCATATATATGTGTATAGTATATAAATATATATATATATTATATATATATTATAATAATAGGTAATGAATGTATAGTATATATATATAATTATTATAATAAGATCCTAATATATTGGGGAGCCTCTCTCATACGGTTAGCGATGTGTTGGTACTCAAGGCACAGAGAATATACAAGTAGAACACGTGTCTTTGTCAAGTAATGCTCTACGTCTCGTTGTTAAATATATTGGACACACTGAGGAGAGATGATGATCAATGATTTTACTTGTTTCTATGAACTGCATCATGAACCGAGATAATGAAATTCATAATCATAATGATGGTCATTATTATTATTATTATTATTATTATTATTATTATTGTTATTATTATTATTAATTCACGCAAAGACATCCCACGGCGTCGTAAGCCTAGTAGAGAGAAGTGTTGAAATGATAATTATGACAACGATGATAATTATTATTATGGGGAAGGAAATACACATTTAGTACCCAATATTGAAAAAACAAAATTCAAATGGCTTAGCGAAAAAATGCTTGTTTTTTTTAATGAAGAAACAACTGCTTCAAAGCCATTATACTTGTATTTAGATTTGTTTTAGGAATTCCATAATCCCTATAAAATACCAGGGTTTTTTTGTTTGAACGATTTTTTTGAAACTCAAGTGTAGATATTACTTTCTGGAACTTTTCCGCCAGTTCTTTTGGCCTAGATAGTGGGCATTATATCTCCTAACAACCTTTTTATAAAAGCATTACTTTTTTGACTAAAAAATGTACTTGTTTTCAGAAACAGGCCGATTGAAATGTTTTAAAACAAAGTAATATCGGCAATTGAATTTGAAAAGGATTGCGAAGCATACTTTTATCAAAATTAAGTTCAAGCGAACATTGCGACTTTCACGATTAGTTGAAAAGAAAACAAAAATTCAATGTAATAAAAGTTGAAGTCATTAAAAAACTATAATCTAGTCTTTTTGGCCCACTAAAGCACATTTGGAAGCATTGTAACATGTTTTCAGAGCATGAAAACGGCATTAGTTAAGAATTTACTAACACGTATTACTGTTCTATTAGGTTTAAGAACGATTATTAGAGAGTTATTGCTCATATACATCTAGTGCCACCTTCTAGAAGCGCATGAGACATACACGCATGGATCTCACATGAAGATACCACGACGATGTATATACGGGATGAAATTGGAACACTCCACGGTGTTGTATCAGAAAGAATGAAGAATATTTGGTGAATAAAACATTTCTTATTTGATTTTTTTGTACACGGTTCGGTTTAAAATACTACTTAGGGATAGCTAAAATATTAATGAATATTTTAATCGTGCAATGATCAGGAACACTTTAGGAACCACATATTTTCGCTCTTAATTCTGCAAAGATTTTAAGGAATGTAAGGAATGTTTATGGAATGGAAGATATTTATAATGTGGGCTGCGTGTATAGAATTTTTTTCGTAGGTTGGACCTGAACAAATATTCAATGCAGTGCACCTCGGAGATTGAGTGGTCAGCTTACTAGCCGCTCAAACCTCCAAACCTCCAAAGCGCGAGATCGATCCCGGCAGAGTTGCGTGGATTTCTGTAGGGAGGAAAATATATAAACCTGTAACAAGTATTGAATCTCAGATTTGGCGCCAATGACTCGCATATTAATCAGGTTCTTCACCCAGTGTCCGTGATCATCTAAGCGAATGCTGAGATGACTTCCTTGTTTTCTTTCTGGACATACTACATTCTCTTCACTGTCTGAATACGTTTTCTAGAGTTCAGTTGTAAGTATATTCATTCAGCTTTCATTCAGTTTTCCTCGTCATCGCAGCAGTAAATCGATTCCTTCAAGAAGAGCACGATGAGGGATAATATCCAAAATATGATTTACTTTTACAAATAATTTTTATAGCAAGGGAGAGAATATTTTACCAATTATTTCCAAAAACGCTAGTTTCTACCTGTATTAATAAGTCAACTTGTATACGCATTAGGGTAGAGATCCCAGAACTTAAGAACATTAACTCGTTACGTTCATATTCGTTTCTAGTTTAAATTCGTTAAATAAATATTTTTTTAACAAATGCATTAACCGTTTCATATCTGCGGCATGTAAAAGAATCGTGACTGAGAATAGGAGCACCGGTGGAAAATGTGAAATAATACATAAAAGTACAAGGTATGAACTGAGTGCACGGACATTTAACGACTCACCAAAATTGAGTTTCTAATAATTATTAAGGTATTTGAAATTATAGTACTAATTTCATGTTCTTTGACTAGTTGGGATTTTGAGCCTTCAAAAATTTTCGAAAATTTCGTGAAATTAAACTCTAAGGGTATTTATATATTTGACTTAGTCGGTATGTTTTGTTGGCAAGAGCATTGGGTAGTGTTGTTTACGATTAGGAAGTGTTACGGCCGCCGTGCAATCCCTCTGGTAATTTTTAAAGGGGTTCGCAAACCTCATAGAATAAAAATGGATTTCCGTAAATATGTTCAATATCTGCTTTTCTTTTTTTTAATCTGTCGATTTTTGGAATTGTTACGCAACACGTAGGGATGAGGATTTACAAGCTATGGGCTAATTCGGTAATTATTTCAACATAAAATATATTGTATTTACTAATCGAATCATTCGAGTTATGTCATTATCCTTGTATGTTTTATTTGTATGTAACTGAAATATTTGTATTCTTTTTTTTTTTTTTTTTTACTTTTTAAAATTTTATTTTATATAGTACAAAGCCCGGGGGTAAATCCATTGATGGACTTATTTCAATAACAACTAGTTACAACAATCATTGTAAAATCAATGTATATCACAAGTAAATATTAAAGGTCAAGTTGTCAATTAAATGTTCGTCAAAAAAGAGAATGCGAAACTGAAAGAGATTCTGGCAAGGAAAAGAAAAGCGCTAAGCAATTTCAATTGGTGTCCTAAGTGATCATAAAAGTCAAATAGTGTACACAGTTTTATACAACAAATCAATCAAAACGAAGTTCTACATTTCCCGTGTTACGGATATAGTAAAATGAAATATTTTTGGTACTTTTCTGTCAGCAATTGTATTTCCCCAACTCATTACCTAACTTCTGTTACACACTTGAAAAATTCTAACTTCTATTACTTAAATATTCGGATAATTCAGATTTTGTCTGCTATTTTAGAGTCCAAATTACCCACGTTTGACTGTATTCCCTGTGATAAAATAGGCACTGAAGCATATTTTGAGTAATTAAATAGCTATTTTTTTTATTAGAATCAAAATCGAGGCAGAAACGATAGCACGTGTGAAAGAGCTCGCAGAGTTCCGATCGCGCCCATCTACCTTCTGAGAACCGCCGAGGAATGTGACCTGGGGGCGGCGCCTCCCAGATTGTGAGTGTCTGAGGGGAGGGAGGGGGGTCGAGAAGTGCCGGTCCCAGACTTGCACAACGCCTCTGGCCCGCTAGCCGCCCATTCGATTCGGGAATAGGGAGGGGAGAGGTGAAAACTTTGAAGGCCGAGTATGTGGAGCTAGTCATTGGGTCGGATTCCGTAGAAACATTCCTGTCTATAGAAGCAACTTCCACAATTTTAATAATACGTGTTGGAGAAAAGCATCCAAGTACAGGACAGGAAATGAAAATCGATGGATTTCGTGGACCTAGCTTCATTCTTGGCAGTCATTTTCTGAAACCTTGGAGCTATAATTTTCTTAAATCAACACCTTCTGGCACTCATTGGGATTTCCAGAAACGAAGAAAATTTCCAGAAATGTAGACAACGTTCTAGAACAACAATAACGTTTGCAGATTTTTCACTCTTTCAAACCGAAATTGTATTCATTAGCGAATTGTTACAAACACGTTAGATATTTTTCTTAAAATATAAAAACTTTACAGTTAATTAAATAAGAATAATAACGCTACCTACATAGATCTTTATACATTACAAGTTGATTACCTGCCATTACAACGGTATTTATTTATCACAATCACCTATTAAACAGCAATCATCTATTAATCCACCAAATCATCCCTGGCAGATCCTCAACCCCATCCACTTCGCCCGCGGTGCGCGCCCCCCAAACCCACTTGTCCCCGCCGGATCTTTCCTTCCTCTTCCTTATCCTATCCCAAACTCATACATACATTACATGCATACATACATACATACATACATATACATACAAGGTATACAACTTTGCTTCCGCCGATTTTTCCTCAAAAATATGACCCTTTATTGAACAAAAATGCTTACTACAGATATTATTCAAAGTAATGTCATCGCTGGCCACAAAGTTTTTCCCATCTTTTCCGGCAAGTGTGCGAATGCGCGACGAAAAAATTGTTCATCTTTGGAGGCCGATCCACGATCAATCCACTTTTTTTGAACATTTCAAAAGATTGGAAGGGTGTTGCTCAGCAGTGCGTGGCCATGATCGGGAAGCATCAAAGGGAGCAACGTCTCGCGCGGGGGGAACCCGCAGGTGGAGAATACGGCGGGTAGACGTCCCATTTCAACGTTTCAGGTACGTTTGAGCACGTCTTGCAAACGTGGGCCTCAGCATTGTCATGCAGCAAATCCTTATCGTGTGCGCTCATATAGCGGGCCGTTTTGTCTTTATATGGCTCGACTTCAAAACGCATAATTGGTTCGATATCGATGTGCCTCGTGATTGCTTTCATTGGTTTTAAAAAGCTCATCGGTAGGCATTCGAGCGCCGAGCTGGTGCCCACCAAATGCAGAAGCACTGATCTTCGACACATGAATGTTCGGTTTGGCCGTGACGTGGAAGCATGGGCCGGGAGTGAGCCCCATGATGTGCTTGTTCGCGATTAGGTTAGCGTACTGAACCCATTTTTCGTCCGCGGTCAACACACGCACGCACAACTCTGCCGGTTTTTGCCTGCTGAAAGCAACTGTTTCACAAACAGGATGGCGACACAACACAAACGCTTTTCAATGTCTCTCGGTTTCCAACTCTTATATGGGAAGCACCCATATCGCCTTCTCTCTCCTCGATCATATACCATCGCGGCCTTGGAGACGTTTTGAAAATGGCTTGTCTGTGGCACCCCCCAATGATGGTGTCAGTTCTCTTGAGTTTGACGCGCGAGTCTTCACTCGCCAATGCCACCAATTCTTGCACCTCTTAAAGAAATTCACGTTTGTTCTCCGCCACTATGCCGGTCTTCAACGTTAAAGTCACACATTCGCTGGAAGCGGTTGAAGACCACGTTCGCGACAGCACACGTTCTCTCACTCACACACAGTTCCTCAACCATAAGTATAGAGGAGCATTCGATGAGACTCAGCCCGCAGTTTTCTTCAATAATAGAA
Source organism: Gryllus bimaculatus (assembly GCA_017312745.1). Classification (NCBI taxonomy): domain Eukaryota; kingdom Metazoa; phylum Arthropoda; class Insecta; order Orthoptera; family Gryllidae; genus Gryllus; species Gryllus bimaculatus. The sequence continues at coordinate 658,438 of BOPP01000229.1, read as the reverse complement.
ACGAAAAAAGCAAGAGCCTTTCACCAGGCAAGATGACGAGCTTCGGCCCTTGTACAACGTGGACATTTTTTCAAATGCGAAACAGACGTTACCGTTGCAGACACACAACATCCACTAATGTTTGCGATGGGGTTATGTTGCCGAAGCTCACAGCTAACTGCCTGACGTCTGCGATCTGTTTATCGCGACCGTTATTACTACTGTAGCCAACTATTGAAAAACGGCGAAAGCAAAGTTGTACACCTTGTACATACATACATATACATATACATACATACATATACATACATACATACATATACATACATACACATACATACATACAAACATAAAACACACGCGTGCACATATACATATACACATGCACTACATTACCACACATCTCGGAATATTAGTCGGGAACGTAAAGCTTGTTACGGCTGGCGCGGTTTCCCACAGGTGGGGGATACCTGTTTGGGGAACCCCACATGCCGATCTGCAGGTCGGCGCCAGATCTCACCATCCAGCAGAGGTTGATAATCGCCAACTCCAAGGACGGAACATGCACTGAACATGCACTGAACATGAACAGAACTACACTTACTGGACTCATTACCGTCTCAGGTCACGCGCCCAGAAATATGAAATTATCAACCAATCAATCAATCAATCCAGTGGTTCGAAAGGTTTTACGGAAAACACACACTCATCCAGGTTTATACATGTGTGGTACTACATAATTTCCATTTTATATTTATCCAAAATGGAAATCCATTAATTGTTACATGCTCTGAAATGACAAACATTAAGCATCACTTTGTCAAAATGACGCGTGAAAAGAAAGCGGGATAAGTACTGTTTATCATAATTCAAGAAGGCCCAATATTGTTCCCTTTGGTCGAAATATCTGCGAAATGGTCACTTGGTTTTGAAATAATCGTGGTAGCCAACGCAGCCATTTTTTACAATTAATTTACTGCCCTAACACTAACGTAAGAAACACACAAACATTTCACTTGGCAGTGACCATACATTAAATCCAAATTGTATACCTACTATATTATTGTGCAAATGCTGAAACAGCATTAGGTATTTTATTTATTTGCTTTGTCAGATCTGAAAGATAGTAAACGAGAATTTGTTTAAACTTTTAAAATGAATTATCCGGTCAATTATTTCTTTCGTACAGTGTGATATATTTTTCGCTCAAATACGCGCATTTTCATAAGAATGAGCATTGCTTCAGCAAAAGAATAACGAATGACTCCTACATTAGCCCCACCGAAAGCACAAACAGGGATCTCCCTTGTGCAATTAATTGTCTGCGACAGTAATTTGACCACTGATAAGAAGTTAATTACTATTCCACAATTTTCTTAATTATGTCATAACACAACAAATCACAGTTTATCAAAAGCATTTTCCAGAAATGTTCATATCCTTGTTCACACGATATCACTTTTTAATACATTCACTGCCAGTTCCATTATAGCGCGCAAATGCAGGAAATACGTCTGCATCAATTGTGGCTTCAAAAGTGATTACCCGGTCATAATTTCACTCGATCAGCGCGCACTAGCGATTGGACATTGTTAAATTTGGGACAATCGACACAAACTCAGGGTTTCAATGGATACTGAAAACACTATTCGATACCTATTGGTTCGGAATTAGAATTATTGTCCAGGAGACATGTATCGGAACGCTATTTGTCACTCCATTCATATTGAACGCACTCGTGTTAAGTAGTTTAACTCTCTAATGGGTTGTTGTTTTTTTGCTTGTCATGCGGTTTATTTCATATCTTGTATCAATTACCTATTTTTATTGTTGTAAGAACAGAGAAACGTTGTTGAAATTCACATCGTGAGAATAGCAAAATGACTCCTTAAATAATTCGCGTTTTCTTAACTCCGAAATGTAGGTTCATTTGAATGAAATTATATTAACAGAATAGTAACAGACTTTGAATATTTAAAGGAGAACTTTAAAAAAAACGAAGTTACGTTAAAGAATTGAAGGGGAAACGTTGCTTCCACAAAAACAAAATAAAGCTGGAGAGATCTGACCATTAGTTAGCGGTAAGTGTAATTACGTGTAAAGTCAATATTACAAATTAGATTACCAGTCTCTTATGCAATAGAAATGTTGGTATTCGTGGCTGAAATACAAAACGAACCCCAACCACTCACACCTTCATTTTGTATTTTCCTCTGAAAATCAAAGACCCTTACGTCTCGCAATATATAAAAGAAACAAAGTGTTTTGTAGTGCAGACGAAAATATGTAATACGCTAGATGGAAGTATTCCTCGCATTCAAGTAGTTTCATAATTTCACACGCAACACAAATTGTTAATGTATTTCAATCCAGAGAGTATTTCGTGTTTGTATAAAATGCAGCAAAAAGATACATTACATTAAAAGACAGATTAGCCCAAAAGACAACAGAACACATTCATGAACCAATGAACTGATCAAACATTGCTGCATATTTAGGCAGATGGTCATTTATGAAAATTCGTTAACACAAAATCTCTTTTTCAGATCCCGCAATAGCCTCACGACGGACGATTATCTGAACAGCTATTTGTGGAGGTCCATTGACGAGGTCCATTCACTTGGAACTGCTGGTAAGTGGAGCTCAAAAAGTATACCACTAATCTAGACAATAGTACCATAATTATCTGTAGTTAAACAGTTTTGTTCGTTCCATCAATGTATAAAATATCAAAAAGATGCTGAAAATCTTTTGGAAAATTTGCATTTTTGAATTTTGTTAAGTTAGCCGTCACTATATATAGTACTTGTTCTAATCATTTCAAATACACAAATATTGAGGTGATCTTCAGGACAAAATTACCCGAAGGGAAAAGTTAGATTGAGGTATCGCTTTCCCGAGAACACCATGTTCGTATTTTTATTAACATGTAATGCATTAGTCAAAATTAAAAATTCATTTTTTTTCTTTCTGTGGCATTTTCCAGCTTCAGGGGATGTAGATTTCGACACATATTACCCTTTTACACTAGACATACTTGCATACACATCAGTCTGTGGTCAGCAGACTCATGCAGTCTTCCGCGACCACACACATATATAAAAGACAAGGGACCATGTTCACGGCAGGACTCGAAACCGCAATCCTTCAGACTGAGGCATTGAGTCGGCACACACTCTAGCCATCCAGGTCTGCTAAAATTAAAAATTTGTTATCATACTGAATTACCATTTTGATTCAAAGTGACTCGATATACCGAGCCAGGAAGCCTTTCTTAAAAAACTGCCCTCGAATTCGAATACAATTAGAATACCTGTTCCTATATGCTATAACTTGCGTTCACCTTCCCTTACCTCCGCTCGTTAATTCCAACCATATTAATGCCATAACCTTCTGCCTAAATATGCAACAATGATCAGTTCATCAGTTCATGAATGTGTTCTGTTGTCTTTTGGGCTAATCTGTCTTTTAATGTAATGTATCTTTTTGCTGCATTTTGTCGCATAGACATATAAATCAAAAGGAGAGTATCAAAGAGATGAAATGTACCTGAACGAATTAGTGGCAACAGAATGCAAAAGTAATTCTTACTGAGAGAAAATTTTGACAACATTTGGAGACAAAAGCATCAGAATTCACATTTTTGAAAACGTTTGTGAAATTTCCTTCGCACTTGTTTAGACTGCCTGCGAAAGTACTAAAAAATTCGTTATTAAAGCTTTAGTTTCGTAATGTTCAATGTCAAAAAGCCACCTATTATTTTTTGTGCGTATGCGAATTACGTAAAGCCTAAACGTTTGGACCTTCTCCCGAATTGCTTTGGCTGTAGGCCAATCCATTTCCTCCAGAATCCGCATGAAATAAATTTACATTACAGAAACGTATAAAAATAAGCAATTTTGAAAATTCAAATAGAATTGCACTAATTTCTATAGTTCTTAACGTTGAAAGTGTCTATGCATTTCGCGTTCGTTCGGTCCAATGCAGGTTGTAGTCTAATTTGACCTGTGACCTAACGGGAAAAGGTTGACAAATATATTCGAAGGAACATATTTCTAATCCTTTAAGAAGCGAGAGTACATGAGGAGCCTCGTTGAGAGAAGAGATACCCGGTTTTCTTCCGCAATGGGCGGACCGGTCAGGATGTATTACGCAACGGTGATCTCAGCAACAGTATAAATATCTTGTTGCTTGAATCCAGGAAGGAGTCCTTAGCTCTGAGTGTATGTGATAGTCTGTTTGCAGTCTCAGGACTGCCCAACAAGGACAGACGATAGCAAATGAAATTGTTTCTTTGTCATGAATACTGAAGCAATGTAAACGATTTTTCACTTGTAAGATCATTAAATCATCAGACTGCAGCTGCAATTAGATAGTTTGAGCGTGGAGCTATAATTTTCGACACAGATAATTAATAAATATAGAAAGAGTTTGAGTTTGGTAACCTATGTATATGATGGTTAAAATCTGCTACCGCCCGGACTCGAACCCAACGACCTCCGGATCAACGATGCAGTGGAGGTAACGGTGTTGCAACTGAACTACACAACTTTTATCATTACAACGTAAAATTTAATATAAAAGCAGTCGAAGATTATAGAGACAGATTCTACTAGGTTAGGCCTTTAATGTCGGAAACTCTGGCTTTTGGTTTGACAGTTTTATAATCCTGCATAATCCAGCTTAAAAGCCTGTTACAAAGCATCGATTTCGGAACTACATTCTACGAGCATAAAATCCGAAAAAATTGTTTAGGTGTTTTATAAATGACTACCCTGTAACTACAATGATCTTTAGTATAAATCACAATGTACAGAATTGACCATTTAAAAATTGACTAACAATAAAACCATCTGCAGTAGTTAAATGGTATTTTTAATTTGCGGCACCTACAAATGACACAGACCACTTCATAATGTATATATGCTCACCTGTTCACATCAAATTTACCATCACCTGGATTTTAGCGAAAATGTTTCATAGACTACTTTAGGGCAGCCAAATTATTAATGGAGATGAATATTTTATGAAGTATAAATACACAGATTTGGATGGAATTTTAGCGAAAAAGTGTTTATTAGCACGTCGGCACACCTTATTTTAGAATTGCGGAGGGATGTCAAATTCTCCATACCTAGTCACCAAGATACCGATTAAACTATTGTTATAGAATAAGAAAATTATGATCATGCGATTGTAGTAGTAGCTAAATATGGAGAAAGAAGAAAAAGATGTACACGGAGCGGGCGGAACATAGCGGGAGGCGGAGTGGGGAGAGCGGGCGGGCAGCGCTGGAAGTGCGCTGCGTCACGGTGCTCGTGACCAATTCCGGTTTCACGAAATGTTGGGGCTTGCGGACTGCGGCCGAGTCGCAGCGATTTCGCCTCTTACTCTCTTCCTTTGTCGTGTTCGATATTCATTCCCCTTTCTTCGTATTCATTTCTTCATCTAAATTTATTTATTTATGTTTTATTGTTGCCCAACAACCGTTTTAACATAAAATATGACAAACATATTATTTAATTAATGGGGTAATCCTGGAGGTACCTGTAAGTAAACATTTTTATGTTTGCTACAATTATATTTCTGTATTTTCGAAAATTTCTTTGACTCATTAAAACATTTGAATTACTACATAATATTTATTTGAAAGAAAGACGTATTTTATTTTTTGTCGCTTTGATTCTTTCATTCCGTTTCTTCGTTTTACCCTCTTTATTCATTTTTGCTAGACTTCTTTTTTTACTTCATTTCTCTGCCTGCTGGTTTACTCCTTCGTAAAGACTGTGTTCACAGAATTCGCTTCTTTTTATCTTACCTGGCGGAGAGCCTGCTGAAAAACTCGCGGATACTAGGCAACGAGGAGTTATGGAAACATTTTTGTGAATTATGCAGCATTCCTAAGAAATTAATGCGGAAAGCTAAGCAAAAAATCAGAATGCAAATACAAATAGATCTATTCCAGCATTACGAGGCATCTTAAGATATTGTTTGTACATACGTATCGAATTTTTTAGTAATGTAGTTCACTTTTCCACACTAATTGTAATTTACGTAAAGGTAAGTAAGCGTTACTGTCTTACAATTACGTTACGTATTGTTACTTTGGCGTTACAATTGAAAGATATCTTCCGGAAAGTAATCTATAAACAGATCAAATAATAGATATCCAAAGTACATAGAAATTTCCGAAAAATATTATATGCTTTAAAACTTGTATCCAATTACTTTTAAAACGCTGGATTGGGCTAGAAACCCAAAACTTGGTTTTGGGGGGGGCCCCGGGGGCTTGATATGTAATAATAAATTTGTGTTGTAATCCCGGCTAAATTATTAAAAATTGCCATATTCTTGATCATTTATTAGAGAATGCAATCACTAGTAGAATGCAAAAAAACTGTTTTGCGGATTTCAGGAAGGCGTTAATTCACATAAAAGTTTTAATCAATGGATATTCTCTTCCATTTGACACGTGGAATGGTATTGTGAAAAGTTTTACAAACGCTGTTTCTGCCAGCGCACAAGTGAAATGACGCACTCTGTTTACTTCTTTCTTGTTTACGTAACGTTCAGTATACGTCCCTGTTATTCGGCAACACTTCCTGTTATGTGCAAGCTCCATTTTCCTCATAAACTCTACAAAAGAAGGTAATGTCAATATTCATTAAGCAATAACTCTGCAGCCCGCTTTTACTCTAACGAAATATAAGCTATAAAAAACAAGAAAAATACACCAGGCTACATAAAAAGCGAAATGAAACTATACCAACAAACTTTAATATTCACAATTCTTGGAAACAGAATTTTTCAATACCTAACTAATAACATTGTAGAACTGTTCATAGCTGTAAAGCTAGGTCGAATTTTAGTCGCTGCCTTGGAGAAAAAGCTAGCAGCTGACTGATCTGACAGGTAGTTTTTCGGTTTTTTCAATCAATGCCAGGTGAAATGACTGCGGGCATGTCGTTCTAACAAACGTCCACGGGGGAACGATACTACCACCTCCGCGGGAACTTTTCCATAGGCTACTGCTAAGTGTCCCTCTATTCTCTGGTACCATTAAATTGGACGTTTCTCCGAAAACCATTCTATCATTGCAAAATCTTTAATAGAAACATTGATAATTTTTCTTTGTTTACAAAATATATTTCCGATACTAGCCAGGCGTTCGTGCAAATTTACGAATTTTTTGTAAATATTTTAGTATTTTCCAAAATTATTAATGAGCTGTGTTGAATTTAATGCACATTGTATACGAGTTAATTAAATCATTATATTCTGACAGGAAAATCAACTCATTTAAATAAGTGCAAAGACAGAAAAAATTCATTTCCCAACAACCTCATGCATGGGTTTTATAAACTTGTCTTAAATCACTCAATACATACATGATAAAAACAAATTTCATCCAATTTAATAAAGAAATGATTTATTGGTCCAGCCTTCTCTTCCTGACATCATGAAAGAATACTGTGCGATATAATCAATAGCATACATGAACTTTCAATCATGTGGTTTGATTTTCTTACAACGTATCACGTAACTTCAGCTATTTTTTGATCATCGTCTTTGAGGATTCTCGTTATACCATACCACATTCCGCACTCTACGTAGCCGTCTCCATTCAATTAGTCAATAAAATCCATCTTGGGATGTTTTATAAAGCCCTAATTGACAACGACGCGTGTGTGCTATCGAAGGGACAACACACCGAAATCGCTTGTTGCTGCCGCTCTATGCCACCGAACAAATGAAATCACATGCAGCGCCAAGCGCTTTCAGCCGATTGATTCTCGAGGCGCAATTCTTACTTTCTTAACAAAAAGATAAAATGTTCCAGTCTGTCTTTTTCGGATTCGTAAAAGAGAAGAGATGTGAGTACAAAAAATATATGTCATTTCGTGTTAAAATGTTCATACATATTCTGAACTAAAATGGTTTTACTGAGGGGTTGTCGTTTACATTAGCCAGGTAGTAATTAACTGTATTCAGATAAAAATATGTACAATGTAATGTGTTCACTGCCGGACAATGTAACGAATTTTATACGTATTTAATTATCACATTACGTTATTTATGTTTCAAATACTTATGAAAATACAAACCCGTCATTAAATTCGGTCATTAACACATCATTGAAACTGGAGTCAAGCATTGTTTTACCACTTGTCAGTATTTCCAGGAAAATTATATTTAAGTTATATAGAGACTTACGCTAGCGTAGGACAAATATTTGTGCTCGCCGGTGAGTGATACCATAATTTATCATACTCTTCAAGCACTCACATCAGCCCAATTCTTTTCTCTGTGCATACCTCGTAATTAATCCACACACATCGCACACGTAACCCGAGCGCTAGGAAAATCTTTAAGGCATGTAACATACTGAGATTAAAGTTAACACAAGAACAGCATCCCGCTCATTCCGCGATGCTACGAGCTGCGCGGACATCACCTGCGAGCAAACGACAACTCATCCAGCAAAGTCGAAACGACCCGGGCGCGAGGACGCACCCGCCAGCGGCACGCAGCCGGCCTAGACGCCGCGACCATCGATTCTCTCTCTCCGCCGCAGATTTCATTTCTGCGCCGGCGGCCCTTGCGCGCTGGAGGAGAGCTCACCGGTAAATCTCGTAAGGTGTACGCGCTTCGCGGTAATCGCACACGACTTATCAAACAATTGACGTCACGCGTGGCACGTACATGGGCGAGTCCTTAGCTCTGAAGTTGTATGTGGATAGTCTGTTTGCAGTCTCAGGAGCGACACTGCCAAACAGGACAGACGATACAGGCAAATGAAATTGTTCTTTGTCATGATACTAACGCAAAGTAAAACGATTTTTCACTTGTAATCATTAAATCATACAGACTGCAGCTGCAATAGATAGCTCTCTCGGGGAGCTTTGTAATTTTTTGACACAGAAAATTAATAAACTATAGAAAGAGTTTGAGTTGATAACCTATGTATAATGAGTGGTTAAAATTCTGCTACCGCCCGGACTCGAACCCAAGACCCTCCTGATCAACGATGCAGTGCGAAGGAACGGGGTTGCAACTGAAACTACACAAACGTTTTATCATTACAACGTAAAAATTTAAATATAAAACCAGTCGAAGATTTTAGAGACAGATTCTACTAGTTTTAGGCTTTTAATGTCGAAAAATCTGGACCGTTGGTTGGGGACAGTTTTTATCATCCTGCCCACCAAACCAGCTTAAAAGCCTCTTACAAAGCATTGATTTCGGAAACGTAACATTCTACGACATAAAAATCCGAAAAACAATTGTTAGGTGTTTGATAAATGACTACACATGGACACCTCACAATTGATCTTTCAGTATAAATCACAATGTACAGAATAGACCAGTGGTTAAAAATTGACCAAATTAGAACCATTTTTAGAAAATTGACTCACAATAAAACCATCTGCAATAGTAAATAGTATTTTTATTATGCGGCACCTACCAAATGACACAGACCACTTTATAACCTGTTATATATAGCCACCTGTTCACATCAAATTTACCATCACCTGGATTTTTAGCCGAAAATGTTTCATAGACTAACTTTAGTTCCAGGGCAGCCAAATTATTAAATGGAAGAATTGCATATTTTATGAAGTATAAATACACAGATTTAGATGGATTTTAGGCGAAAAAGTATTATTAACACGTCGGCCCACCCTGCATTTTAGAATTGCGGACGGGGATTGTCAAATTTCTCCATTACCTTAGTCACCAAGATACCGCATAAACTATTTCATAGAATAAGAAAATTTATGATCATGCCGCGTTTGTATAGTAGCTAAATATGGAGAAGAAGAAGAAGAAAAAGATGCTTACAAAATGCGAGTGGCGGCGAAGTGGCGGGCGGGCGGGCGGGGGCGGGCGGCCGGCGGGCGGCGCGGGCGGGCGGGGCGGGCGGGCGGGCGGGCGGGCGGCGGGCGGGCGGGCGGCGGCGGGCGGTGGGCT
>BOPP01000229.1:585629-648462 GCA_017312745.1 Gryllus bimaculatus | reverse complement strand
GGGTGGGTGTGGGTGTGTGGACGATCGGGCGGGTGAACGGGCTGCCGAGTGGGCTGTCGAAGGGACAGGTGAGGGGACAGGTAAGGGGACAGGCGAGCGGGCGGGCGGCGGCCACATCGCCAAAGAGCGGGAGGCTCCACGGCAGAATTCCGGTTCCCAGGCAGCTGACCAGCGGCTGCAGAGACTGCGGCGAGGCCAAGCGAGCGAGGTCAAGCAAGCGAGCGACTCAGGCTCGGGGCCTCCGGTGATGTTTGGCACGGAAACTATCGAGAAAGGATTTGTTTATTTCCGCCAAGCGAGGAAACCGCAGGGGAAACGGGCCGGCTTCTTCCCGAATCTTCCGGCTCGTCGTTCTCCCCGTCGTCCTTCCTGTCGATTCATGTAATACCGGAGGGGCTTAGTAGCAATACAGAATTTCATTTGAGTCTAGAAAACCCTGAGATAGGGTTCAGAGAAAATCCGAGCCTGGAACTTAAGATAACATGCACATACTGTACTTCTCTCCCACACGACCGATGTTGTTTTATGTTGTTTTGTGTGTGTAAAAAACATCACCACTTCCAAAGCACATTTTTTAAATATATCAGAATATTGTTGAATGTTTCGTCTCAAAAAAGTAGCAACCGGTTTCTCTTGTAAAGGGGGATGGAATGCGCTATTCATAACCACTCTAAGTGCATCAAGCTAACCCCCCCTCACACACACAAAAGGTCAGGTTTGAATCTCCCAATTTTTTTTCTTTAAATAATGAATATTCGTAGAACATTCAGCAAGGGCCGGGAGAAATGGTCAATTCCCCACTAGTAAACCGACACCCGTCGAAGAATCGCTCACCTACTCCAAATGGACTGGAAGGGGTCCAACCGTAAGTAACAGCCGGTCGGACGCACCGACTCTCGCAGACATAGGTCCCACTTACATATAGGATGAATAGTGATACCATAGCGAACCACGCTTTATTTTCGTCAAGTTCGCTTCAAGCTTAGGTGTGGGTGCATTTTTACTGGAAATGTCGGTTGTGGATTGACCCTTTCCTTATCATAACATCCATATCTAACCATCAAACCAAAGATCAAAAAGTACGAATATAAACACCATGCAACTCAATACAATATTTTATATTCGGCTAAGCGCCATTCATATTGTCCTGACAGAAACTACAAATCGTGCAAAACAGCGTAATTCAGGAGCTGTACTAAGACACACAATAAGTCTTCATTACATGCGATGTGGAGTCCAGTAAATTAACACATTATCGTGCGTACTCACATCATATAATTTTAATTAAAGAGCAATATTAATGGGAATTTACATTACATGCTTTCATTTTAATGACTTCTGATTATTAAGATTTTGATTGATACTAATTTCCATACCATACGCTGTTCACTGTTCGTTTGCGCCTCATTTGCATCCGTGACGACTTCATTAATTATTCAAGCAGTCGCGGCAAATAGTCTAATTATAAAATATGCTACCGTTGCCAGAAGCAGGAATGTTGGATACCCAATGAAATGCTTACGAAATGAAAATTAACGGTATATTTCCTAGTTCCACTAAACTGGATGTCTTCGTGAATTTGTAATTGGTCTGACATTTCGTAGCACAGAACAGACAAGCTTGCCGAACGAACCATCATTTATCGAAGTCACCATTTCTCATTCATTTCACAGAAAATTCACTGTGAGTTCCCGAGAATAAGCTGAACGATTGTACTGGATATCCTGCAATCTAAATAGAAGAAATGAGAGCCAATCTTTGTTGACTAGAAACAATCTTCTCGCTTACATTATCTCGTAATTAAAAAAGTATTCTTTGCGTAGGCAAATGAATATTATATTTGTGCACGAATTACTCGGAGAAGACAGATCAGTTGGAGACTCCCCCTTGGGCAATCCCCTTGAAATACGGCATCTGACGCCAAGGGAAAATTGTGCGTTCACGTCTGGCGTAGAGGTGCCTTTAGACACGTATCGGAACGCTATTTGTCACTCCATTCATATTGAACGCACTCGTGTTAAGTAGTTTAACTCTCTAATGGGTTGTTTTTTTTTGCCTGGCATGCGGTTTATTTCATATCTTGTATCAATTACCAATTTTTATTGTTGTAAGTACAGAGAAACGTTGTTGAAATTCACATCGTGAGAATAGCTTGTTGTTGTGTTGAGCAGGCTTAGTTGTCGTATTTAGTAACTGATGAGGAATGCATAAAATTCTAAAATGCATTCTAAAAGTCTATTTTGTCTTTACAGAAATGCATTCGAAAACTGAGGTGAATTGTACTCCGCTGGGTAATTTCATACAATATTCGAATTGCATCTTCCAGAAGCTACGTATAGTTTTGCTTTGGATGCATGGTTGCGCTTCTATGTTACCTGTTAATGAGAATTGCTATTAATAAATAAAATCCTCATAAATTTTTATGTCGTGTGAGGATAATTACACAATGTTATAAAATTATAATAAAAACATGTGACCAATGTAAAATAGGTTATGATTATTGTAGACGTAAGCGAAAAATAATACTACGCTTCAGTAAATACTTTGTCATGCATGAAAGCATGAAACTTCACATATTTTTGACGGGAAACTATTATTTTAGAAAAACGATATCCCAAATCTTCTCTACTGACCAGAAACCGAAGACAATTGCTGTACTCAAGTTACCGTCGAAATAGTGATATCACGTAATTGTTACAATAAGTTATTTGCTAAGAAGTAGATGTACACTGGTGTGACAAAAGGCATGCAACATCTCCTAATATTGTGTCGGACATTGTTTTGCCCGGCGAAGTGTAGCAACTCTACGTGGCATGGACTCGATACGTTGTTGGAATTTCCCTGCAGAAATATTGAGCCATGCTACTTCCATAGTCCTCCATAATTGCGAAAGTGTTGCCGCCGTAAGATTGTGTGCACGAACTGACCTTTCGATTATGTTCCGTAAATGTTCGATGGGGTTCATGTCGGGGATCTGGGTGGACCAATCCTTTCGCTCGAATTGTCCAAAATGTTCTTCAAACAAACCACGAACAATTATAGCCCGGTAACATGGCGCATTGTCCACCATTAAAATTTCCATCGTTGTTTGGGAACGTGAAGTCCATGAATGGCTGCAAATTGTCTCCCAGTAACTGAACATAACCATTTCCAGTCAATAATTGGTTCAGTTGGACCAGAATACCCAGTCCGTTCCATGTAAAGACAGCCCACACCATTTAACCACCACCATCAAGTACTTTCTTGACAACTTGGGTCCATTGTTTCGTGGTATCTGCGTCACACTCGAAATCTGCCATCAGTTCATACCAACTAAAATCGGGACTCATTTGGCCAAGCCATGATTTTCCAGTCCTCTAGAATCTAATTCATATGGCCACGAGCCCAGCAGAAGCGCTGCAGGCGATGACGTGCTGTTAGCAAAGGCACACGAATATGTCTTGTGCTGCGGCAGCTCATTTAAGCCAAATTTCGCCGCGCTGTCCTAACGGATACGGTTGTGGTACGTTCCATATTGATTTCTGCAGTTACCGCACGTAGTGTTGCGTCTGTTAGCACAGACTACTCTCCACCAACGCAACTACTCTCGGCCATTAAGTGAAGGCCGTCGTTGGCCACTGGTTATGCCTAAAATTAGGTGTTCTGGGCACATTCTTGACCCTGTTGACCTCGGAATATTAAATTTTCTAACGATTTGCGAAATGGAATACCTCATGCGTCTATCTCCAAGTATCATTCCGCGTTCAAAGTCTGTTACTTCCGGTCGTGCGGCTATAGTCGCGTCAGAAATCATTTCACATGATTAACTAGAGTACAAACGAACGCTCTGCTAATACACTGCCCTTTTATATCTTTTCTGCACGATACTTCTATCATTTGTATGTTTTTATATAGCTATTCCATGACTTTTGACATCTCAGTGTAATGGAAAATGTTTAATATGAATTCTTCTCAATATCCAAAATAAAGGCAAAGAGAAAGACCCCCAAAGAGTTGTACAGGAGACAGAAGGGCATCCATTTCACAATTTTTCCAAACAAAGCGAAGAGGTCAAAGAAGGAAAGAATACCCGCTGATTCCTCTAGAGTGGGCAAATAAGCCGAACAGGAAGCGCGTGGATGTGCCAGGAAAGGCCATGGAAAGCCAAGAAAGTGAAATGTAGTTCTGTTGTCCCTCATTTTCTAATGCAAGATTATAAATACATTATCCGAATTACGGAAGTAAAAAAACTGAAATGTTATCGGAGTGAGGCTAAAAGGTCGTCTTCCACAAGACTTTCGATAAGGACGGTGAATTTGAAAAATTATAATGCATGGATGTCGCTTGCATCTGATTAATTTTAGTTGAGATCATGGGCACAATTTAAGTACCTAAAAGTTATTTGCAGATGAGTATTTGATGATTATAAAGAGAGATCATTTTTTTCCAAAAATGGCCCTAGAAAAAAATTGTGGTCTCTTCTATAATCATCTTGAAGTCTTCCTCATTTTCTACAGTTTAGAGATTTGAGCTTAATAGAGATCTACGCATGTCCCAATATCCAACACTTTGATGCAGGGAATCTGATTATTGTTGAGCTATTTCAGATCTGGCGATAACGATCGTGATGATCTGGCGGCATAAAAATGTTCATTTGTATGAGCCGGAATTATAATTCAAGCTGGCTTACAATTATGTTGTGTAGAAAATGTTCTTATTATGACCTTATTATGTTCTTATTATTCTTATTCGCAAACACGCCTTACACTCAAGTTCATGGGAAATGAGTTACCAGGCATCCAACCAGTCAAAGTGTTGATTGCGCTTAAATAGCTCAGCATATGCGTAGTGTTTCACGCGCCGCAGGTACTGCAGGCTAGTATTCGGAAGTCCCGGTTCCGTTGACCGCGCGATTGCGCCATAGTTGTTGCTACCACCGCCGCCGCCACCACCACCTCCAACGCACCTGACCGCGTGCCCTGGAGCGCTGCTCCACCGCTGGCCTTGAACGTGCAGGTGGAGCGGAGGCACTGGTCCACGGGACCCAGTGGAAACTTCCAAGTTGTAACGACAAGAGGTGAGCGACCCGTAGCTTAGCAGCCAAGGCACCCGTTTCCACCTACCGCAGGTCTTCCCCTTCTACGTACCTTAGTTCAAATCTCAGTTGATGAACGTGGAATTTGGTGAACAAAGCGGATTCACGGCATTTTAGTCGCTCATTCCATCACCTACACCTTTACTCAAGTTATGTTCATCGTAATTTCCCCCTCAACGACAATGAATCTGAATGACACGACGTCGCCTACGTTTAAATCCTGGTTGCAAAATTTTGGCTTGTGCTGTCTACCAGCATTTCGCGCACCGTTAAAAGAAAATACAGTAGAACGTCGATAATCCGGATTAATTGAGATGAAACTTCTTCCGGATTATCAAATTGCCAATATTTTTAAACGAATAAATAAAAAGGGCTAGTAGCACGCATCAACGAACACAGAATTATAAAATTGTCATAATTCATGCTGATGATGACAGAAGTTAAAGGCAAGAATAAAACCATTAACGTAGTACAAATATTGCGTGTTTATTTACAGAAAAGTTGATATAATTTTTTGCAATCAATGGTTTTAGTAAAATTATTAAGTCCTGTCGATATTTTTAAACAAAAGTGTAGAAAGAATATTGTCTTTATTCACGTTTCTTCGGCACAATCGATTCCGGTTTATCGACGTCATGGATTTTTTGCGTTCGATTTACTGACACTCCGCTGTAAATGGTAGAAGAAAGAAAAGGCATTTCAATAACATGGATTCTGAAAGAAAGTGTTGCGTATTTTCTGATTTGGGCAATGAATGATTATAATGGGAACGTACCAACAGATAAAAAGCATACTTTTGTATTCAAAATTTAAGTACCGTTATTTAATATTCTTTAAAAAACAGCAAACATTCAACACAATAGTTAAGATTTAGAAATGAGGATGAGATATCGATTTCGATGTTTTCAAACATTCATATTTTCAAAACAATATATATTATTTAAAGTCTATGTTTAAAAGTTTTTAAAACATCAATGTATTGTGTTAAATGTTTTTATAATAATTTTCATATATCCATAAAGTGTGTGAAAATGTTCACATTAATTATGAATATGAAGTCATTGAGCCCATATATCTGTAATTAAGAACTAATTGTTGTTACATCAGTACAAATATCCTTGTTTGTAAGGTTAACCTAATTTTCCCCAGCTTATCAGACTCGATTTTTATTTTCCACCGCAAAATTTGGTGCGTTCATGAATAAACATTGCGGAGTATCCTGCAATCTAGGGTACCTCATTCAGTTTCCAACAGGAAAACCGAGATAGTGTAATGGAAAAAATAAGAGGTTTTTTTCCCCTCAGCGGAACGGGAATCAAGTTAGGATGTTCTCTCTTAATGAGAATTAAGCACAAGATAAAGGAAATGTTTCAAACACAAATATGAACTGTTTTAATTGTATTATGTTGGTAAACACGAAATGTAGTTAGCAGGGTCGCAAGGTTGTACACTTAAAAAGCGTTGACTGTGAGAAGGTGAATGTTGATTTTCGGTGCGTCCCCCACAGTTGCAGTTTTCTAGCCCGGACGAGCTCTAAGCTCCCGCCATATGTGGAAAGGTGCATGCTGCATGCAAGTGTGTGTGTGTGTGTGTGTGAGTGTGTGCGTGTGTGATTGCGTAGAGAACAACGATGATGAGAAGACCACGCATTGTCCGTGACTTGTTTATAGGGATAACGCTCCAGCACTCGCCTGGCATTGATCAAAATTCTCGGAACACTACCAATCATAGAAGCTAGTCGCAAGAATTCTTTTCTAGACAGTGGTACAATTTGACCCAGCAATGGCCGGAAACCTCGCACCGTAGTAATTTGAACCCTAGGATCTCCCGGTGCTGTAGAGGCGAAGATCTTACCACTAGCGCCCCCAAGTCACTAATATTATGACATCGAACCGAAGTGCTCCTCTCCGACAATGAATGCACAGCCAGTTGGAAAATACGTAAATAACGTATACAGAAAATGCGCTATGCGAATTGTTGTTTAAGGGATAAAGGGTAAATAAACAGGTGTAGTTTGTCATTTATATTTAATAGCAGATAGCTCTCTTGGTCTGCTTCCGTGTTGCGAATATTTCGTCTGTAAACACAAAAGTGACACATCCCAAAACTGTTGTTATTGCAGGACTACGATTTATTCCGATCGAAACAGTTTATTTGGAAACCAAAGCGTCTTATTGGTGATCGAAATGATAACACTGACCAAAAAACTCTCGTTTACAATAGTTGTAGGGATCTTCGGTTTTTTAGAATTATGGAATATAACAATTACCTAAAACATTACTAGCATTTCCGAGAGAGAATGTTAAATTCTACTCTCTTCCCTATTCTTCCGTTTTCACATAAAGCCCAAAGTGTGTATTTTTCTTCAAGACTCTCTTATCCTCAGTTACTTTTTCTACAGTATGCCTCCTAGTAATTGTGCTAACGGAAATTACTTTAACATAACTGTATTATACATCCTTTGAATACAACTATTGTTATTTAACTTTATTACCAAACAGAGAGGTATACCCGTGCAATTCAATCACATACAATTAGTTTCGTAATTAGTGTAATTTCACATACTGTTGCAGATCTGCACGTCACTGAACAGGTGGGATAGAATCGAGAAGCGCCGAACCAGCAAAAAAGTAATAGAATATCCAAGAAACTCTCATGCTGTAGATTACAATGTGAGGAATGTTTATTTGAGGTCTCTGACCTGAAGATTCCTGGTTTTTAACACCCTAGAACGCTTCGTTTCAGTGGTATATAACTCTGTATACTTCGATTAAAACACGAAGTCCTTTCCCCGAGTTGATAGAAGTTGGTAGAAGAGTGGCACTCTGACATCTAATCGCGAGCTTCGTTTCGGCTGAAATTGTCAGAATTGTAGAGAGGGGGATACTGTCATCCAATCGGGAGTTTCAATTCCAATGTATAAATATATACTGATTTTCTTATTTTAAATACAAAATAATTAAAATTCCAGATAAAAATATTTCTGGCAAATTAAAACATCCAGTGTCGACGTGAAAAATTCTAGCTTTATTAAAAAAGGCAAATGTACAGACTTAGAAAACGGGTGTCATCGTTAAGGGAAAATTGGGTTTTTGAAAACAGGAACATTGTGAGATAACCGTTTGTGGCGTTATAACTAAGGTTTGTTTGTGAAAAAGAAAATACATTTTTTATTGGAATATATCTTAATTGGGTCCACTTCTTTTCATTCTCAAAAGATTTCGTAACAGTTTATCGAAGATCATTAAGATATTTTAACTTTTAGGAAAACTTACATGAAGTCCCTGTGACATATTCAAAACTTCCTGAAAAATTACTATATTTTTGCTATATATTTTCTGCTATAATTAGCGAAAGTACATTTATAACTATGTTATAATCACGATTTTTATTACATTCTTGGAAATTGTCAAAATTTCCAATGTTTATATTTACTTCAGAACCTGTCCTACACCCCCAATATTACAGCTAGTGATTTATTTTTAATTTAATTTATCACTCAATTTTATATTTTCAAATGCCATACACTTTTTATAAAATAAGTAGTTGTTGAGTAATATATGTAAGACGAGAAAAAATCGGGTACCTCCCATTCCCGTTACTTTAATTTGTCAGCCCAGTGTGCATTTTTTCTTAACAATCGCACTTCTTAACTAGCTATAAATCTCTTATTTATTTTTAACTGTCCATAACTAACCACTGCCCTTCATAGAACTATATTCCAGACAAAAATATTTGGAAAATTTCTCTCCTGTATTACAGTCACAATATTGTTTTCGCGGTGAGCTACACCCAAAACATTTACTAGCTTTAATTAGGAAGTATTCATAATACCTCCCCAAGTTCAGGGCACTATTATAATTAAATGTCAGGGCATACATTCATTTCATTGTGTGGCGTGCCTCTTTAGACTTCGAGTTTTCGAGTTTTCATAACTCAACGCATTGGCGTGAAAGAAGCGTCTGTATATGCACATAACTCAAAACTTGAAAACTCAGTGTTTATTTTATTTTATTTACTTTTTCTCGTTCTGAGGAATAAAAACCCGTATATCGAAATAACGTTATATTTTGTTTAATAATGGGCTAGTACAACGCATACTGGCATTGGACATACTGCAATATCATTTATCGCATGGGCGGATCCAGAGATTTTTTGGGGGAGGGGGGAATTAAATATTTTTGGGGAGGAATGTGTCATTACAGTTTTTGTAAAATATCGCGGACTATACTCAGCTCACGCTGCGATACGGTTTTATTCGTTTTAATGATTATCCAAAAATAGTTTTGCTTGAAAGTTTCGAGGCACGTTAAGATTTAGATTTATTTAATCAAAACAACAGTAAAAACTATATGTGACGTATGGGGGAGAAGATTATATGCGTCAAAATTAAGTTAAAATTAATAGTTACAGAAAAATTTGAAGAGGGGAAATTTTCCTCAATTTCTTTCTCCGTGCATTCGCGCCTGCTATAAGATTTTGTTTTTAATTTTATCCGCACCACTTCACACGACACTACGCGCGTAGCAACGCCTTGAGGCGTGATGTGGAGATGGGATTGAATGCTTGAACACTGACTGGTTCTGGTTGCGCAGCCTGAGTTCGCCCTCTCCGAACCTCCATGTCACGCCACATGGCATGAAGATAACGAGAATGGTCTTACATGGAGGGCCAGCGTGTAGCTTCAACTAAGCTGATATGATCTGGATCCGCCTGTTGTAACAATTAGCTACAAGAGCCCAACTAACGCCACGAAAGCCTACAGGAAGGAGGCTCGAGATTCGGCACATCAAATGCTTATGGTTTGGTGCAGGTAGTTACATGCTGTATGTAATGAAGAGTCTTATTACTGTTGTGGTGCAACGCCGAGGTTACAGGATGTTGTGTTGATGTTTAATAATTAGTGAGGAAGCTTGAATGAATTACCTTCCGGATATTAAAAATTGTACATCTTGGGACCATACCCATTCAGTGGAGAAATGTAAATTATTAAATAAAACTGTTAAATACCGCAAGCAGTAGGGCATCCACATTTTCAATGAGGGTTATATGTGTAGTGTCAGTCGACAAGATATATTATATATATTTTTTAAATTTTAGCTGAATTTAAAATTATTTTTTATTTGTTGATTTGTAGTTATTTATTGTATATTCAATTAAGATGTTGAATTATTTTCGTTACTACAGAAAATTAGAAAAAATATATTTGTGAATGTGTGTCATTGGCTTCTGAAACATGAAAAATATTTTACAGATTTGGAGCAGAACATCTCTGTAACTAGATTCGTAACATTAAAATTGCAACACGCCTTTTAAAATTGCCAATATTTTATAATAATTAAGAGTCCCATTTTTTTCTCGTTACATATAATACTTCGGAAGTATTTCCTAGAACAAAAATCACATAGCATTTGACCGAACACCCAACAATTAGATTGCGACCGAACACCCAAATCCTCCCCCCCCCCACTCCCCAGTCTCATCATCTGCTCTCACTGGCAGTACGAATATTCTCCGCCTAACGAAACGAGAGAACCGAAAGCAAGCTAAACAAGGGCGTATATAGAACTGCACTCGCAGCGCAATGTATGTGCGTGCTCTTCCAGCGAAGTTGTGAGCCGTGTGCAACGCAGCGTGAAATTCGCGCCGCGCAGCGCCGCCACGCGAAACAAGATGGCCGAGATGGCCCCCCGGGCGTTGTTAACGCAGGAAACGGCGTAAGGCGGCGAGAGGTGCGCGCGGGCCGACGCCTCCGCCGCGGACGCGCGCTTCCCAGGGCTTTTAGAGGCCCAGCTGGGAAGGATTTTAAGCGGAGCCTCAAGATCAGTCAGACGCCTACGATCTGGCAGGTCTTGTTGCAGAGTCGGCTCTGTGATGCAGCACACGTCTCGTTTGCCTCTTTGAAAGCATCTGCAATTCCAATGTGCCCCAACCATTGAGAGAACTATGCAGTCATTGCCACGTGAGCGATCTCGTTAGATTAACCAGAAACTCAGGAAAATTAAAAACATCTACACAGTTTCGATGAAGACTGAAAATGCAAATATTTTTATTGTTTTATTACTCCGATTCTCATACTTTATGTCCTGACTGTACCGAAAGAATTCTCATAATAAATATTTTGTTTCTTATTCTTGAGCAGTCTGAATCCTACATTTTGGAAAACTATTTTCTGTAGTTTTGTTCAGCAGCTATTTAGCTGATTTAGGCTATTGCGTAGCTGCGTACGAAGTTTTTCCTGCATTCTGTTTTAAATTACCCCTAAATTGAACTTTCGCTGATTTTCTTTCATGTTGTAATTTGGGCTCAACTGACGCATGCGTGAGAACGGAATAGTCGCCGAAGTTCTGCCGTCATCTATTGTTGTTATTGTTATTGTTATGAGAGCTGCAGAAATCGTAGCATTGTGGATCCTGGTGAGGTTTACAACGTCCGCACGAGAGGCCAGGAGTGAACGCAACTGAGTTTAAAAAAAGTCTAAATTCAAACATTACTTTCATAATTTTATGCGAAATATATGTCAGGCATGTTCATCTCTCGAATAGGTGTGAGCTATAAGCTTTTTTTTGGGGGGGGGGGTATTTACTATGTGGCGTGTCCTAGAGAATGCAAAACACAAACGTTTCTGCATCGCGACGCATTAAGTGTTAATTAATTTACATGAGTTGCTTATATTCTACTGTACAATAACATAACATAACATTAGTGTTCTGAATTTTGGAAATTACATTCACGTTATTTGATGGATCTACAAGCCCCAGTTTGTTGGAACACCAGCCGCCACTAGTTTCAATACAAGTGTGATTGACGCATTTTGTTGCAAAAAAGCGTCACAAATCTAATTTTCCGCAAGCAAGCCCTTTGAACGTTTTATTTCAAAACATACGACTAATTATAATTCTAGCACACAAACATGCACCACACTCATGGAACTTTGAATGGACTGGATGACCTTTGGAGCTGACGCGCCCAGAAATTCTAGTCACTGAATGCACTTCTTTACTTAATTCAGGCTCTACACGTTTACACTTACTTTCAACTTGTTTTGCCATTCACAATTATTCGGGATGGAGGAAAAAATAAACAAAAAACACCAGATTTATATTAATTAAATGTATGAACGAAAAAACATGAACACAGTGTTAATCGTCCCATTTCTGAATACTGTACGTAGTATACCTGTTAACAGCTGTGACAAAACCTGTACTTCAACTCTTCTGAACAAACTAGCAACTACCACCACATGCGATCGGTTATGTACGTACTGTAGTCCGTTTTTCGCATCACTGCCTGTTTATGCCGCTACGCTACGTTGCTATTTTCACACATGCAACGATGCATTGTGTCTGGTAATCCCATAGACGTATTTATATGTGTACGGTACGTCTTTTCGGATAATCCGTTAATTTCCGAATCCGAACAGACCACACCCCCAATTAGTTCGGAATACCGGGTTTCTAATTATATATAATATTTTGTTCATAATGATAAACCTTTATCACAAATTCTAAATATGCCCTTACATCCGATTGCTTCATGCCAGTAGGTTACAGCTCTTCGACCTTTCGAGCCAATCAGTGAATTCAGTCAAATGTAAAATTATTCCCAGACACTCACTGACAACGTTCATAGAGCCTATTCCACTTATTTTCAAAAATTCCACAGCCGCTAATATTATCAATAGTAATATGTCTCATAAACATCAATCAAGTGATTCGATTTTGTTATCAATTAAACCGCGGATTTACAACAAAAATTGCAGTATTTGAGGAACACGACTAAAAAAAGTCGTATCAACACAATATTACGAAATGTATGAACTGACGAGGTGGCCGAGTGGTTAAGGTGTTGGACTGCTAATCCAATGTGCTCTGCACGCGTGGGTTCGAATCCCATCCTCGTCGCGGAATTTTTGACGAGCAATCTCCTTCATTAATCCATACTCAAAATTCCTTGATAGCATCGAACTCACTGCAAATACGTTGTTAGTCCATATCCGTATACAGATGTACCGTAGTACAGATGATGTTTCTAGGCTAACGAAGCCTAGCGGGATGTCATAGAGAGGGAATGGCTTCACAAGTACGAGATACTCACATTCAACATCCTCAACGTGAAAATATTTTATTTGTATTACGGTATGAGTATATATTTTACCTATTCCAATATATGTTATGATATTTTAACATATTTACCTGGCGAGACGGAACATCTCACATACATGTTTGCCTATGTACGTTCCTGGAATTGTATTTCTGTTAAGCAGAACACAGTAATACTGTTCATCTACGGACCGTAGCGTAAATTGGGAAACTCACTCCCAGCCTCTCGAATATTACGTAACCAGAATCAAAGATAAGTGAGCGATTGGGAAGCAGAAGTAATATTAACCACACGCTTGCTCATCTTTCACAGAGCCCACGCGCAACTTGATTGAAATACAGTATGTCACACATTTCTTACAGGCCAATGCCTTCTTGCGCTTGCTGCAAGTCCCCGAGAGACGTATGCCCCGAGAAACGCATAATTCGGACCCTATTCGTGAAATGTCGCCCGCTCAAACTGAGTAGAAATACTCCTGGAATGTAATGTAATTGTTTTCAAAAAATAAGTTTAATTCTAAAGGGAATAAAAGTATTTTGAAACGAAGCATGGGCTTCTAACTTCCCTCTCTCCGGGATCCGCCACTGGCTCGGCGATGCAAAGTTTCACGTGTTAACACTTTTCTTAAACAAGAGAGTATTTTGTACTACGTAAGTATTTTATCTTTTGTATTAAATTTGTGTTGTGACATGCAGACTAGGGTTAAATTACGTATGCACATGTAGAACATTTGTTAATCGGCGTTCGCATGATCTTCCAGTTGAAGGTCTGATCGACAACGTTTATGTTCTAAAGTCTGAAAATGTTTGTATCGAGCAATTTTTAACACGGATAGCAATTTAAATTACCTATTTTGTATTTTATCATACATATTTGAGAAAAATTAATTATATATACTATTTTATTGCAAGAAATTCTGTTCCCTGGTTATAAGAAAATTAAACTCAGACGCGCTAGCAAGCAAAACACAACAGATTTCTCCAATACAACGTAGAGGTCATACGTGACTATGAAATGACAAAACGTAGTCATACCTAATTCCAATTTTTTAGATTGCAGTTTTAATGTGTGTCAAACAATTCCATCGTTCGCAAAACTGGCGGGCATAATACAGAACGTAAAATTTTGTCATTTTTAGATTCTCCAAATAGGCACACAAATCCCATCAAATTCTATAAAAAAAAGTGCAAATTCGCATTCGGAAACAGGATAGGGTGGTGAAGCATTATCTGAGAAATTGACGAATATATCACACCCAACTGAACAGCAAGCGGTTATCTATCTCTCCCAACCGAAGCCATCAACAACTGTTACACGCCCCCTCAATAAATGGCCGAACCCGGTCCCATCATTCATCTGGAATTGCCACGCCCCCGCCAACGGCGTCAACCAGATGCGAATGGCACCGAGGTGCGCAATTAAGTGCGCAACTGTCCAACTCGACACAGCAAACTAAGTTAGAGATATCATGACAGATCGCGGTAGGCCCGTCAGGACACCAGCAAACAACAGTTCTGCGCGACGTTATTCCAAGACGCGGGTTGAGGTTGCTTTTGGCGACTGAAGTCCACTGGTTACCGCCACACCCTGAGGACCCAGGGTTACCAACATAACAAGGACAGTGATCCAAAGGGAAGGCTACAGAAACCGGAAGGAGTTCTGAATCACAGATTTTAAACCATATTGAAAACATTACACACATTGGAAATACATTATTGTATTTGTAATTATAATGATATTATTATTAGTATTATTATCATTGTTACTGTTTTTTTCTCTGATAATTGTGATGTACAAAACAAATCACAAGAGCAATTTACATATCATTACCTTAATTTTATTTTCTATTTTAGGTTAAATATTTGAAATCTCGTTTCCTCACGAGCATTTCCGGACTTACAGTACGTGTGGATGTTAATGGCACAGTTTTACTTTAATATATAATCGTACATCTGAAACCGGTATTTACTCCAATGATTCCGAAAGTTTCTGAGATAATGATAAAATAGAAGATATTTTATTCTAATTAGTTTTGTTTATTACTTCCCATATTGAAGGTATTCGAATGTACGAGACAGTATGCAGTGCGACGCTTCGAGACGCATAGTTTAGCCTCATCATACGGCTTAAACATCGCCTAACAATGTGACTGGATAGTCTCTTTATACCAACAGTCAGCACTATTTACTGTCTCAGCAGCGTAAATGCAGCCAGCACTATATGTAGTGTCTGCATATTACAAACTAACACATTAATTTAATTAATATGATGATGGCAGTAGAAACGCCGTGAGTTGCTTTATTACTCCTAACGCACGTCAAAAACAAAGACGCGTGATTGAGTGTAGTGTACATCAACGTATGTTGTACATAATTAAGTTGAATTAGAATATTCTGGGGTGCAAATACCAATACGCATAAGTTAGCTGTTAATGATGATGTCTTGAAATGAAATTCAAAACTGCCTTTTGCTTAATATATTGATCTTTATTGCTAGATGTTCTTAACAGAACAGAAGACACTCGCCACAGATGGCGCTGTTGGATCAGTTTTCCAGTATTACCAACATAAATATCAAAATGCTCTATGATTACTAACATATTCTGGCCCTCCTTGAAAGGTGCGCTTTCAAAACCAAAAAATTACTTTTAACATAATGATTCAATATAATGCTTTAATATTCGTCTGAGTACAGTCTTAGTCGTCAATTGGCAGTAGACACAGCCTTTTGACGCTCCTTGTGAAGACATTAGCTATAAGGAAGTTTAAAAGTTAACGGGATACGACCAGTCAGAAGAATAGGAGAAGAAAATCTCCGAAACAAATTTTTTAACGAAACAGTTTCTCGTGCGTGTTTTCCGTGCAAAACAGCCTTTTGTATTTTAGCGAAAACGGCGCGAAATATCACGAAACGTGTTTCAAAATATCTTTCACGCACGGTGTGATAAAGAGAACATGTAACACGTGCTCGAGGTGATTCGCGCAATTGTTACATAATTTACTCTTTCTTTTCCTGCCGGTCAGACTGAGCAAGAAGAGAATACTGCGTGCAACTTGGATTTCGGGAATAGCAAGATCAATTACTTGGAGGAATCTGAGTCAGTGAGGCTCACAAGAGAGATTGATTATTTCATGTTTTCGGTCGTGTCAACAGCTATGGCCATCTCGATTTGGATGGCGCCGACCTACAGGTCTGTTTGCAGGTTTCTCCAAAACCATGTACCTTCCCACTGCGGAGCACCACCCAAGCCTCAACAGGCTCTGAGCTCCCGACATGTGCGGTCGTGTAGTCCATGTGTGGAGTGTAAGTGTGGTAAGGGATGAGGATAGGACAAGGAAGAGAAAGGAAAGAACGTGCGCGGTCCTGGCGAATTTGTTACGGCACTGCTCCGGCATTTACCTAGTGTTGATCGGAGAAACCACGGAAAACTACAGATCAGAGCAGCCAGGCGCTAGAATTCTCCTCGAGAGAACGGCTGAAGTCGACCTAGCTATCTAGCGAGAGTCGAAAGTCTTGCCTCGGTTGGTAGTCGAATCCTAGAATTTCCTGTCTGAGGCACTGCAGTGACATCAGTTGATAGCCCTCAGCCGGTACGCCGAGGCTAGGAAGCTGAAATGCAGGTTTCGGCAGACGCCGCGGAAACCCCGACTGATAATGACAATCTAAGAAATGCTTACAGAGTTCTGGGAATATTCAATGCAATTTTCCATTTTCCCCTCTTCAACAGTTTTCCAAATTAATAATAATTGATACTACATAAATCTTTACTAACTCTTCAGAAATTCTGGTAAAACCAAACAAAAAAATTAACTTTAAATAATACCAGGTAAACATTATTTGTTGATTTATTTTATGTGCGATTCTTATTTTAATTTTTGTCTTTTTACAGGTTGCAGTACTTCAGTGCACGTAAGTTTTATTTTCCTGTATTAATTATCGCTGTAGACTACAGATCGATTGGTCAATTACACTAAATCACCTAGATTAGTAAAACGTTTGAGTCACATAATAATAATAATAATAATAATAATAATAATAATAATGATATTAATAATAATAGTAATAATGATATATAACTATTGAGCGAATAATTCCAGTTCAGAGTTATAAAAAATACTATTTGACGCCACAATGGGTTCTCTATCACAACCTCTTTCCCAACAGTTATTCACATCCCCTCTGCAGAAAGTGACACATATTACGCAGATTTTTTAAAACATCCCTCCTAAAGGCTCCTCCACTTTACTCTCTACTCGTCCACTCCGCGCTTAAAATACCGAATGACCCAGAGAAGAAAAAAAAAACGCTCGACGAATGTAATACGCAGCCCACCGAGAGTGGATGACTGGGCGGGATTCCGCTGCACCGGGTCGCATTCGCCAATGGAAATACACCTCGGTCGCCCCAAAATTAAGATAACAATACGCGAACAACCGCCGGCCTAGCTTCGTTACACTGCTAATCCCTTTTTTAATAATGCTTCCCGCGGAGCGTCGGATTAGCAAAGAGTGGAGTAAAGTGGAGAATAGGGATCCGGGTGGCACGGGTTCTCGTTCTCTCTGACGGCGGCTTCCCACGGCGCCAAACAAAGCAGGGTGATCCGTCGGTCGCGCCAAATGGAGAAATTTTACAAAACCCCGGGATTTGCCAACAGGCTTTTCCGCGGGCACCCGTCAAAAAGCAAAGCCCGCCCGCTAAATTGCGGAGAATTAACGGGACGCTTCCGCAACCGCCACATCCGCAAACACACACTCATACACACACGCGCACGCGCACACACGCGCACGCGCACACACGCGCACGCGCACACACGCGCACACACGCGCACGCACGCGCGCGCACGCGCACACACGCGCACACGCACACACACGCGCACACGCACACACACGCGCACACACACGCGCACACGCGCACACACGCGCACACGCACACACACGCGCACACACACGCGCACACGCACACACACACGCGCACACGCACACACTCACGCACGCGCGCACACACGCACGCACGCGCGCACACACGCACGCACGCACGCGCACACACACACACACACACACACTGATGGAGTGGCGTAGCTCAGAGGGAAAAGGCCGGTCGTCAGAGACGGCAGAATTTTTTTGTAGTGTAAAATACCTAGGATTTGTTGAGCAATCTTGTATAATGTATAATATTATGTTAACTGCACTCGGAAAAACAACTGAGGTTACATACAGCATTGTAGGCTTTCATGGCCGGAGTCAATATTCATGTCTTCCGGACTGATGGGCCGTGGTCCAATTGGCTTTGAGATGATACATCTCAAAGCCAATTGGACCACGGCCCATCAGCCCGGAAGACATGAAGAATAAAACTGAGATTACAGTAAAATGATTATAAATGAAATGAAACCGAGTTGAGTAAAAAGAGAATGAATTTTAGTAAAATAAAAAAGAAAATGTTCACTTCACGCAGAAATTGAAAGAAAACTATGCTGCCTCCGCCCATGTGAGATGGGTCTATGGTTTCTTTAGATACATAAGAATCATGAAAAAGTCTAAAATAATGAAAAAGTTTCGATATTGTCTGAAAAAAAAACGTTATAACAGTGTGTTCTTCCACCTACTCTCATACAGAGCGTAAACTGAATTATCATAGTGGGTCATTCCGTACGTCACACATGACGTCATGGGACACCAAGGCTCCCAAGAAAGAGGGCGGCCGCCGTTAAATATTTGATATTCACATGTTGCGTTATGGAACAGCAACTTCTGTTTTATTCTTTGTATATGTTGTACAGATGTACTGCGTATATACTGTCTATGTATACACTATACTACGTCACTTTAGAATTCGTGACGACGGTTCTTATTAAAATATTTAATTTATTGCAGTGATATAAGATTGTTGTATTTTATTTGTCGTTCGTCAGCGTACGTGCTGCTTCTTGGGAATACATTTTCAAAACCAACAACTAAATTGAAAATTTATTTTTTTTTAAATTTATTCTTTTGGAAAATATATTTTATTTTATTTGGAGATAACAGTGAGGTTGGATGAGAGAGCTAGGACAGAGCTAGAACAGATGCGAAGACATGGAAATTGGGTTGACGCCTGTTGCACGAAGAGGTAGAGCCCAGACTCCCCTTCAATATCAATAATTTTGGAATGAATCGAATTGGGCTTGCAAGAAGTCATGATGTCATCAGATGTCAGATGCTTGTTACGGTGAACGGGTGTCCACCAATCTGTCGAAGGTGATGTTGAAAGATAAGCGCTTTTTATTCACACGTGAGGGAGCAAATCAATATACAGTCTATAGTGGACTGCGCTGAGGACACGGTGAAGGTTAAAAAAGAATGTGCGGGATATTTCTGGGACGTATTAGAACATTGGTACTTCGGATGGATCTTTACGTAGCATGTGGTGATCGGATGTGAACGTTCGCTCTCTCAGACCACGAAAGCAATGGTCACCAATTATCAAGGAATCGACATTCCAACGTTCTCCCAACGGCTTATAACTTATTGTATCCAATAAGTCCGCTTGCTTGGCTTCACCAGTGACTGCTTTCAGTCTGTGGACCCACCAGCCTAACTTGAACTAAATAACCCAACTCCATCAAAATACACACACGTCTCTACTGTCAACATATTAATTTTCTCCCATTTCCTTTTAAGGCAGCTAACTCCCCAGAGCTCTCCGATTTGTCCGACAAGTTGAAGCCGCGCCATTGTACAGAAAGGCACCGACACACATGTTGCTCAGAGGTCGCTTTATCGCGGCGACGGGACAGTTTTATTTCCGGGGCGCAGGGTGAAACAGCACGATACCAGTGGAGCGTAAGTCGTCGCAGCAGCGCCGGTGCCAGACGCCTGAACCCTGCCGCGATGCGGAGGGGCGGTGACGGAGGGGCGGTGACGGAGGGGCGGTGACGGAGGGGCGGTGACGGCGGGGGCGGTGACGGAGGGCGGTGACGCGAGGGGCGGTGACGGAAGGGAGGCGGTGACGGAGGGGCGGATGGAGGGGCGCGTGACGGTAAGGGGCCGGTGCGGAGGGAGCGGTGACGGAGGGGCGGTGACGGTAGGGGCGGTGACGGACGGGCGGTGACGGAGGGCGGTGACGGAGGGGCGGTGACGGAGGGGGCCGGGCTGACGGAGGGGCGGTGCGGAGGGGCGGTGACGGAGGGGCAGGTGACGGAGGGGCGGTGATGGAGGGGCGGTGACGGAGGGCGGTTGGACGGAGGAGCGGTGACGGAGGGGCGTTGACGGAGGGGCGGTGACGGAGGGGCCGGTGACGGAGGGGCGGTTGGGACGGAGGGGGCGGTGACGGAGGGGGCGGTGAACGGAGGGGGGCGGTGAACGGGGAGGGGCGGTGACGGGAGGGGTCGGTGAAAGGAGGTGGCGGTGACGGCGGGGGCGGTGACGAGAGGGCGGGCGGAGGGTGGTGACGGAGGGCGGTGACGGAGGCGGTGACGGAGGGCGTGAGAGGGCGTATGCATAGGGCGGAGGAAAGCGAAGGGCGGCGTAGGGCGCGGAAAGCCGACGCGTACTGCTGCCAGCATTAACGTTCCGCAACAGAGAGTATATAACCGCGGGGCCCAGTAATTGGATGGCACCGCAGCGGCGGCTGTGGGGGTAGGCGTCGGGAGCGGCGGCAAAGCAGCTACTCGGACAAGTAGGTGGCATCCACGGACACTGAAAAGTTGAGAAATGTCGAACTGCGTGGTAGTGTTGTTAGTGGTGGGATTGGTGGCGATTCTGCTACTGACGGCGATCGAGTGAGCGCTGGAATAGCGCTGAATCCATGCGGCTGAGGTGGAGGGAATGCTGTGGACCTAGAGCAATTCTGGCTATATGTAGAGAGAGCCGAACAGACGGACGAGCAGAACGGATATACTCCGATTAAAACAAGGAGACCTTTCGAAGTCTCAAGCCGTGAGGACGAAAGGGGGAAACTGAAATTGAATCGCGAGCTTCGTTACGACATTAATTTTTTGCATTGAGGCTCCCCATTTGATAACAATTTTCCCATCTCTTTTCAGCCCGTGACCTTGAAAATACTTTCTATTTTAATCGAAGTAAAGGCCGTCTGACCGACAGATCTACGAGCACACTGACGGCATGACCGGATAAATGAACGTATGAACGAGCGGCCTATCTGTAATCCATGGCCTTTCCTCTTTCACGAGGGAGACCTGCCTTTGTGTGCGGGTTTCGTTCGATTCAGCCGCACATATTGGAGTTCGAATTTACCGCTCGCGTTTTCTGTGCTTGTCACGTAATTCTGGCTGTTCATTACATGTTCGAATTTATTCACTCCACGTTAATGAGTTGCAACTCGTTATTTATGTTGCTTTACTGATTTGTAATTATCTCTGGGTAGATAATATCGGCTTGTGTGCTGTGGTTTTCTGGAACAAATTATGTGCTGTCTTTTCTTTCTAAGCATGTAATTACTGACTCTAATAAACGGGGTGGTCTAAGATTAATATTTATTACTACTAATGCATCTACACATGCTAGTGTTACCAGTATAATAAATTTTAACTTCTGCAATGACAGAGTAGCGATAATTAATTGCTGTAAACCTAAAAAATGTCTGTAGGATGTTATCGGACGACTTTTTCCTTTTTTAGAAAACCTATGCTACGTAAAAGTGTTCCTAATAGGAGAGACTGTAATACCATTCCCACAATGTACCAATGAACACTAACTTTTAGTCTGTGTCTGGATTTTGTTATTCATGGTAATTTCTCAAGTACTGGTAGGGGACACTAGTGTTCTGATATAGATTTGTTAATGTTGAAAAATGTGTTTTATTTCATTTATACACAGGCTATAAATTGCAAAAATTATAAATAAATTATGTGCGCTATTGTAGTTCCCAATTGGTTCTAAAAGTAATTATTGGTTACCTACATATACATATCATGGCATGGAACAATCTTCTTACCTTGTCTCAATCAGTATATCAGAATTCTGTATACTTAATATAGTTCAATAATAAATATGTTACTTTATCTAATTGTGTTTTTTTAAGCTGAACAAATAAAAGAAAATTTATTTTATTTCCACAATGAATTAAACGTACAAAGGTAAAACAGTCTCTCTACTTGTGAATTTTGTAAATTGCTACTGACATAGTAGAAAATATTTGGGAGTAAAAAAAGCGAATAATTTTTCTAATTTCATTATGCTAATAAACGTTTAAAAAAACTAATAATCGCCTACCTTTTAAGAAACATTTTCTGAACAACGTATTTTAAGTGAAAAAGTAATTTTACTGAAATGTAACATTCAACTGCCAAATGTTTAGTGGCAAATTATAATTAATAATTATTAGTTACTCTCCATATAATATATTTCCCATCCGTTTTCCTTTAATCTATTATTCAAATACGTGGTTGTGTGTGAAAAACTAAGATGACCATTTAGATTGCAGCCGTCTACGAAGTTCACACGGCATTCCCAAACGCATGTTGTAAATTCCTGGCCAGCCAACTAGCGGGATAGCCGAACACGACCTTTTCAGCGCCTTCCTGCCTTGCGCTACAAGCAAACAACCTGCACCGAGTGAACGCGAACAGCAACGCAAGGTGAGGGGCAGGCGATAAAACTGAAATGGGGAAGGACAGTGGTTTATTTTTCGCAGTGCCCAGCCGCCTTTTTTTTTCTTTTCGGTCACGAACTTGTTCCCGAAGTCGAAAGGGCCTTGTCGATGAGCACGACGCCTTTCGGCTTTCACACGTCCGGAGCTCTTACTCCGTTGGTTTGCTGCTCCACGTTGCAATTTATCAACGCGACTGGACGACTGTCCGATAATCAACGCAGAGAAAAAAACTCTGTGAATTTCCGCATACATAAAGAGACGTATTTCTCTCTTAAAGTGGTCACGCTTCGCGAATTTGCATCATTGTGATTGTTTGAAGAGAACTGTCAAAACATGTTGTCAGTACACAATAAGATTACAAAGTCATTATTTCTAAATTATGTGTACAAGTATTGTTTACAAAATCGTACATTTTTTGTTAAACACCATAAAGATAGTTCACAAGAAAAGTATATAAAATAAAACACATTTAAAACGGGAAATAAATGAATCGTTTAGGATAAAATCGCTCTCCGGCAAAATGACAATTTCTGAGATGTATCACTTTCCTTGTACATTCATGAGAAGTGCAAACCTAGCTTCTTGATCTCCTTTTATGGTTTTAGGAAAATTTGGTTATGACCTATGCCCCCACTTCGCAGCTCTCAAAGGCAGTGGCAACTGGTTCCCCTCGAAAAATTGGGGTTGCAGTGCCATCGAACGATGGAAATGTAACTAGGATTCACTAATGATCTATTTGATCTGCTATGCTGAAAGTGCGAAATAATGCTAGCTGCAAACTGTTTTTAGGTGGTTTATAGAAGCGTCACGTTTTTGAACGTTCTATTATGTGGTGAAAATCTTTTTGCGCACAGGATGCATAGAAATTTATTATGCTACTCGTTATATTTTGAACCCAGTCTTAGACAACTTGAAAGAAAAACAGCTGTCTTCACATCACACCCACATGAACTCCTGCATTTACTACGAAAAATCGTTCTTGAATTTTCGACTACATGCTCTTTTTTGTAAGATAAGAAATGTAAGGAAGTCACACAAAACTCCATGCACAGAAGCGAAAAATATTCTTTGTTCATTGCGAAAGATTTGTCAGTTTCAGTTCACAGACAATAGCAGCATGGCTCTATGAAGTTTTATAGTGAAGATCACAGCTTGAAGCGCTTTATATGAAGCTTCAGTACTAAAACGCACGAAGAAAACCGAATCCTCGCAATGTTGACGTATAGAGACGTGCGTGGAGTCGGGAGAGCCAATGTTAAACATCCATAAGGGAGTGTCACATCGGTGCGCTGCCTGGTTTGCAAATAGACACAAAATCGAAAACTCGACGAGCGCTCTTTGATTTCATACGTTAATATTGCTGCTATATCTCGTTTATTGAATTGCATTAAACCGAAAAGATACTTCTAATATAATGATAAGTATTTTACGATTATCTCCGGGTTTTGCAACCTAAGCACGAGCTTCCTCTGACCAAAGCTCTCATATTGCATTGCGTCTCGCGTCTTAAGACCATTTCCGGTTGCATTCATTTATTAATATACTTAAACCCACTGTCGTTCATCCCATTTGATCTGACACTCGATAAACTCCCTCTGGACATTTTAACTATC
Source organism: Gryllus bimaculatus (assembly GCA_017312745.1). Classification (NCBI taxonomy): domain Eukaryota; kingdom Metazoa; phylum Arthropoda; class Insecta; order Orthoptera; family Gryllidae; genus Gryllus; species Gryllus bimaculatus. The sequence continues at coordinate 624,081 of BOPP01000229.1, read as the reverse complement.
AAATTCACTATTGCATTAAACCCTTCCACATTCGTACATAGCAAACGTCCCACTATTCCTAGAACTGTACTTTATGCTAATCCGTCTATTATCTTGGAAACGTTCGACCTCCGCATGTCACAGAACATACTCTAAGAAATGAACATGGAGAAACGGTTCAAAATTTTAAGCCAAGGTGTTAGCCGAGGTTTACCGTGTCCGTTAAATGACACCTTTGGTGATAACCTCAGTGTCTCTCAATACTTTTCGTAATACCACATTCTTATAAGCAACATTCATAAAAATAAATTCCTTTTCTTTGATTAGAAATACTCACACGACAGCTCTAGCTACAGCTGATTTCTTTCCATTATTCTTGCCGGACAGCGGCGGACTGCATACCTTCCAGGTCATCAAACTTTAAAAATGGCCGTTCGTCCTGTGTGATTGCGGTATCATTGTATCAGAGTATTTAGAAAGCTTCCGATCATTCCGTGACGCGGTTGCTGTACACTTCAGTTCCGGGGGGAAAAGGGTTTGGGGTTGAGAGTAGTGGCTGGCAAAAGCCGAACATTGCCCTTCGGACAATTCTGAAAGTCCCTTCGTGGGCAGGGGGGAGGGGGAGGGGGCGTGGTGACAGGGCGGGGCGACGGGGACGATCACGTTTGAGGTGATGGGGCGACAGAAGCGATGGATCCGGAGCAGTGAAGTCAAAGGGGAGAGGGGGAGGAGAAGGGAGTCGGGGCGGAGGCGGAAAGCGAGTGAGGGGGTTGAAGCAGCGCCTCGTGGAGCAGACAGCGATTAATGAACACTCCCCCAACTTCTGGCTACAGCCTTACTTCTCCGACCTCAACCGCTCACAGTGGCAGACACGAAATAACTACTTGGTCAAAAGTCACACATTCACGAATTCGAACTTGTCTGAGTTCATATTCGGGTTCGTATTGTCAAAAATGTTCTAGCTGTCGACGTTTCTAGTTAATACTTTGCTTGGCAAGCTCTATTTATGACACCAGATTCTTCCCATCTCGAAGAAGATACAAAAATTGTTTACTTTTACAAAAAATTCTACGTTTTTGAGTGATAATGCAAAAAAAGCTTGAACAATCAATTAACTAAGAAAATGGATTTGCAATACACACGATTTAGAGCGTAATTTATTTCGAGATCTTTTCGTAAAACTTGCTTATCGCTTCTAACGCGATCATCAGGTTCTCCAAGAATACATCTTCCCTTTAAAAATACAAATGTTTCATTGTGGTAAAAATTTTGTGTGGCGTGTTTAAAAAAAATATTATTTTGAAGAATTTTATTAAATATAAGATTGTAAAGAGTGTGCTTTTCTCATTGTACTCAAATTCCTGAATATAATATTTTCTGTGGAAATATAAACAACTTTAATTATTATCGTTCTTCTTACATCACAATGAGGTGAAAACTAATGTGTACAGTATTGTATGTGAGACAGGGTAGAAGTATAATCTGCGCACGTTTCTATGAGCTCCTCAATTCCAGTCTATCAACGAAACGCATGGAGATAGTGAATTTAGTGCATAAAATCAACTCCATTTCCATCTGATCTATTTACGAACGAGTTTTTTAATAAGCCAGAAGGAATAATTTTTTTTAAAAATAGCATTGTCCTTTGGAAGCAAAGGCTTCAGTTTTTAAATGTTCTATCTGTTTCATTTCCCCTTGTTTAAACATTGTCCATTTATTTCACATTGGTATTCTTATAATTTGTTTAATGGCAGTTGGGGTAAGAGAGCACGGGGAGGGGAGGGGAGGGAATTAGAACATCTTACTTGTTCTTGATTTCAATCATAGTCCATACGAAGTTGGTTCAACACGTTTGGGATCATTTCTTATCTTATTCCGCCTTACGGCTGAATGGTACACTTTCCCCAATTTCATCGGCGTTAAAAACACATTCTAGGTCCTTCTGGCCCCACGTTCTCTAGCGCGTGAACCACAGTACGTCGCCCGTCTCATGGCGTCCTCTCCTGCCACGACCCTCTCGAACAGCCGCCTCCACCGCCGTCCCCCTCCCCCTTCCCCCACCATGGGCGGCTCTCGCGCGCAGGGTGCAAGAAGCCGCAGGAGATAGCGTGACCGGCCGAGTCTGCCTCGCGCCCGCGCCCCCGCCCCCTCTGCCCCCCGCGCCGCTTCCCAGATTCTTTTCCTTAATGTGTTTCCTATGCTCTTCACTCGGCGATGTTCGGCTTCTTTTCTCGTTTTCGCGTTTGTCTTCCGCTCCAAAGTATTGACGGTAGGTAACTTTGCTTTCTCGGCTCATTTCCGTTTAATTTGTTCTTGTTTTTCATTACGGAAACGTCGTCTCCAAATTTCACAACACCGTTTTTTACATTCTCGTGTACTAACATAAATGAGTTATGTAATGGCGCATATCGATGACGAGATTTTTCTGACAATACACGTTTTGTGGGACCCTGACCCCATTTTTTAAATGCTTTCGTCTGTTTGTCTGGAAAAGCAACTTTGTGACAGGTATGTCTCAATTTTGTTTACGTCCATCAAATGCAAAGGAAGCACTGAAAAATATTCGAGTTATATTCATCAATATCTTTGGAAATCAAATGAATATGGGATTCTTATCCAGTGTGTTTTGACATCTGCGTCAAGCATATTTATCTATCAAAACGGTTTTTTTAATTGAAAAAATATTTCATTTTCATCCAGCATTGCGTCAATAATCATTATTGATGCCATATCACCACCGTAATAAATGCCTCCACTCCTAGTTTTTGCATTGTCACCACCCCTCTTGCTCCTCATTGCAGTTAACTCTGACATCAATGCCACAACATCACACCATAACCGAACGCTATTTCCACAGCATCGCTGTATCACATCCAAAATATCTTCACAATCACCAATAAACTCTTCACCATTACCATTTCATCGCAATCACATCTTTATCACGTTTCCATTCACAACTACGTCACCACACCCACGTCACCCACCCGGAATATTTTACTGCGCCTACATCAAGAAAATCCCCCTTGCTCTCCTTCGCGAGCGAAGTTCGGCGAAGAAATTCCAACGTGGCCAGCGCCCTGTAAGAGAACCCGACCGCGGGAATCCCACAGCTAGCGGGTGCCCCTCCCCTCCCCCTTCCTCTCCACACACGTGACGCGGTCTGGAAGGAACGAACCGCGCACGCTCATTAGCGCGTCTTTTTTTACTCGCGGCGCCGTCGCCGGTCTACGCCCTGCCCCGCCCCCGTCACACCCCGCCACATACACACTCGCCTGCCGTTCGCCTGGAGCGACGCTAGGTCAGATCCTCAAACGGCCTTGCTCCACCTGCAGTAGCTGCTCCAATACGCGCAATGGGGCAGGCGGAAATCGCCCGACTGCAGCCCTCGGTCAGGGTTCCCTCCCCGTTTCCCAGACAATCCCCTTTCACCTTTCCCGAGCGCATCCCGTTTCGTTCATCCTATGCCTCGGAAGGAGTTTTTTTTTTAAGTTTCCATTCATAAATAGTGCAAATAGATGTTCTCTCAGAACAGAGAAAACTTCGAACACAGATGAACATGGCAAAATCTTCAGAATCTCCAAAATTGTGTATCACAAATTAGCGAGGAAAGATGATGCTCGAAATCGGTTTCAAGTTTTGTTTCCATGAGCTTTTAAATGTGGATTTAAACATTGGTAGTACTCTTCTAAATAGATGTGCAAATATTACTTGAAAACTGGCAGAAGTGGATCAAATACAATCGATCAATACTAAGCCGACCATGGTAACCATAGGAAACAAATCTAAAATTAAGGAGGAAAAATGGACGGGACACCGTCGGGCTATTCCTTTTTGAGAAGGTACGCACATGGCTTAGGCAACGTTGATCGCGGGATCCTGTCGGTATACGCGGGTAAGCTGCGCGCTGTGGCTCGCTTCAATTGCTCGGGTGCCACTCGTCCTTCACTACCTAGCGTCCTATTGAATTGAATTAATGCCTTATTTTAAGTGGCGAGACTGGGTCCATTAGGCCCGCTCTTCCGGTGACCACGCAAAGTTTGCTACGCTTCTTTCACCAACTATCGGAGAACGGAGGTATTTCTTGCGCGACGAAATAGGCGATTTGAATTTAGCTCAGCGGCGTCATTTAGGCTTTTACATGCAAGTAAATCTACTAACAAGGGACAGCCGGCTTTACTTCCCCTCCGGAGGAATTTTTCGTACGAAGAATTTTTGCCCTTAAAAATCCACGGCGTCGATCGGATTGAACTCGCCAACTTGGGTATAACAGTCCGATACGCTAACCGTTACACCATCGCCACCGCCCATGAGGCCTGCACCGAACAGAGAGTATTATGGCCCCGAACGCCTCCCCTCCCCCGTCCTGGCAGGTTGTCTCGCCTAGCAGTAGGCCACACTGGTGGCTCACAGGTGTACGCTGGGCCATGGCATGCCACGTGGGCCGCCCACTCGCGCAACTCTGGTTTTCCTAGAGCAGCGCTAGGTCAGCTCCCCGAACGACCTTGCTCCACGAGCAGTAAACGCCGCGACGCCGACGCTTCAAGAATCCAGAGTGCGCAGATGCCGTGATATGGGTCATTGGCCACACGAGCGCAGCCGGCTCCCAGCACTCACAGGGAGAACAGACCACTTTCTTTTCCTTATCAAGACCGGCTCAACGACCCACGGTGTGCAGCACGTTGGAACGGGGCAGCAATACCGTCCTAGAGCATGTTTTCACTGTCTAACGACAGACAGCGATAAAGTGCGCTTGTAATGCTTACAAAAGAATCGCGAACACGCGTGAGAGCAAGTGTGTGTTGTACGTACGTCTGTACGTAAGTCTTCTACACATGATGCCTACTGGATTTATTATTACTCCCCTTCCTACTAAGTAAAAACAAACAAGTAAAATTTTCATGTATATCAACTGTTTGCAGTACGTACCAACACATTAGAAATGTTTCTAAAAAGATACGTTACACGAGATAAATCTAGTGTTATCATGTGAGGTGCTGCTGCTTGCATAAGTACAGTAGTCTCAAAAAGTAAAGGTAAAGGTGCCCCCGTTCAATTGCATGTAGCCCAAGAGGGAGTTGAAGGTAGAGCTGCTAATGCCTTTCAATCGTTGCCGTCGACATATGGAGACGTCGTATGGCGAGCAGAAGTATCCGGACGCCTTTACCCCCATAAAAGATCCTGGTAGTCGTTTGGGAAAAAGGTGGAGTTTACAACACAGCCGCCTTGAATGAAAAATCACCAGATAACGATCCAGCAATATGTTGGTATTCGATCCCGGACCCTTCAGGTCTGAATGTCAGCGCCCTGCCACTGACCCCCGCGGCTAAATAAGTAGTTACTGAACAAATTCCTCATGGTTATTATGCTTTTACTTTTTATTTCAAAATGGTAGTAGTGTGTACTCCTGACTCCATTAACACAAAGTAATAAAATGATCAATTTTTTTCCCTTCAAATACTAGGGAAAAAAATCAAAATCCATTCCCAGCATTCCAAATTCTGACTCCTGATTATAAAATATGAACGTTAATTACGCCATGAGCACAGTTTGTTTATCCCATTAATCCACAACTCAGAAACGTTGCTGTGTAATAGTAAATAAACTCGTACTGCATTCTTTATTTTTAGTGATGCAGGGCGAAATAAATGTGCCTTTGCGAGAACTTGCATATTTCTTTAGCAAAGACCTTAGCAAACACGTAAAAGAGTTTCAAATATCATTTTAATATCAAAAGATTCCTACGTCATACAGCTGGAGAAAGGAGAATTAAATACATGTCGTGTATTAATAAATATATTGATTAATCATCAAGGATAAAACATCCATAACTGTTCCCGAACATTCCGAGTGAGAGTTTTATCGCTTTAATTTCAAAACACACCGAGGTATTTGAAATGATTTATTAGTAAATAATCCTTTTATTCTATATCAGATCAAGCAGGATGCTCATTAACCAAACTTGTGAATACTAGTGCTTCAAACATTTCACTATCTAGCTTGATTGTTTATCATAATGTACCAAAGAATGGGATATTAATGAAGTGACTAATGTGATGAATCACTCACGAGTCTTGGCCGATTCTAATCGGCCTTCAACCGAGAAGAGCCGTCGAGCTAACCTACAGATTCCATTATCAACTCGCAAAATAAAAGAAAGAGAAATAGACGCCAAGCTTTATAACTGGCTTTGTGAGAGAGTATGCCAAATAAGAAGAAGCGAAATTAAATTCGCATACGGAAGACGATACAAACTATTCATCAAAATTGCAACGTATTTTGCACTGACTATATGAAGCACAGAATAGCCTGTGTTGAGCCAGCTGCCGGATATCTTCCTTTTCTTTTTCTGTTAGGTTCTTTTCGTTTTTTTCTCTTTCTGCTAGAGTTCGTTTCTCGGCCACTTCATGTAACGTTTGTAACAGAAAACGGGACCGAGACAGGTCTTGTTGGTGAGCTTCTGCTTCCTTAATAATGCTTACTTGAACAATTTGTACAATCATCACTGAAATGCGCCTTGTTATTTTTGTTAACGAATAGCTACTCCGACGGAGGATCACATTTCACACTTCTCATAAAAAAAAAGTTTGCAGTGCATATGACACACTCCGAGTCTCGGCGTTTTAAAAAACAGTCCAGAGAACAATTTTTTTTTCTAATGAAAATACGAATACATAATTATATTTAATAATACACAGAAATATAAGTGATTAGAAAAACATAATTAATTGGAAATGTATTGACGTTAATAGAGCCAACGCATCAAAGCACAACGTACAATGAAATATTTTTATCTACTATTAATAAATAGCCTACCGCGGTTGACGAAGTAAATACACAGAAAGAAAGAGTATGTTCCACTCTTTTGTATCTTAATTAGGTTAGAACGATATTCAGTAAGAAGGTCGATACAATTGAACTCTACATATCATATCCTACATGATGGATATTTCTATCCTCTCCCCCCACACACACACACACACGTGCACAAACAAGCATGTACATACATACAAATACACAGAGTACACTAACGGCTGAGAAAAACACCAAAAACTAATATTGCCAATGGGCTACGCTTTTTTTTGAAACGAAGGAGCAATTTCAAGCCCTACGACATACTGCGTGAACTTGCTTAAGTGTAGTTCGCGAAAGAATAATATTGGCGTAATTGTACAATGAACGCCGTTTGAAAACAACGACTCAAGAGATAATGGCCGGTATAATTTGTTTCTCGTCAAGCGAATCGTGAACTATCGTCTTTTCTTATGACGACAGCTGCGCCGGAGAACGAAGTTGCCAGATAATAACGAAAGGGTGATATGCCCAAACTGCTTCACAGAGCGGAGGACAGACGGGTTGCGAGACGCAAGTCCGAAGGCCGTAAAATGACCAAATCCAAATTCCAACTACTTTATATTTTTGACGGAGTTCCAATCACTTCCGCAACCTTTAGTTGTGCTCGATCACAAACCTCAATCCCCCCTCCCCCCCCGCGGCACATGCAACCATAACAGTTTAACCCGTCACCCCTCGCCGCTCAATTCCATTCCCGCGTGGTTGCCCGCTTGGTGCTGATGCAGCAGAGACAGTGCAACATTCACCTCGCGGTAGTGGCACGCTTCCAAATGGTAGTATTTTTGGTAATCGCTGCAACAGCGGTACCCAGCGCGGCACACCGTCCGTCCTATCCCGGTAGAGCCTGATGTAAACTTTGCTATTCCTGCAGCGTGCATGTCAATCGCGTTTTCGCCGATAAAGCTGCCACCCTTGATCCCGCTTCGGGTGATTCATAGAAAGTTCCCTTCCGTGTGCAGGTCAAATGCTACAACCTGTCTAGTTATCATTATGAATCGCCCTCCGTTATCTCAAAAGTCTCCACTATAGTACTGAGAGCACGGGGATATTACGAACCAAAAGTTCCAATAACAGCTACGCACTGGAAGTAATTCGCTGCAAGTGATAATGCGTTTGTGAGTGATTCAGGGCTCATCAACTGAGGTCATTAGTCCAGTAAGTGTAGTGCATGAGGGGGCAGTGATCTTTCTCCACTGGCTGGAGAAATACGACGCCGACCTACCGTCGGCTAGCGGGGTTTCCCGCCACCAGGTATCTCTCACCACCGGAGCACCGACCCAGCAGGAACCAGCTCTAAGCTCTCGACGATTCCCCGGCATGTGGAGAAGGAGGAGAAAGAGGAAAAGGAGGTAGAGGAAAACGAGGAGGAGGCAAAACAGAAGTACGAGGAGGGAATGGAGGAAAAAAGGGAAGCTGAGAAGGAGAAAAAAGAAGAGAAGGGTGAGAAGGAAACCCCACAACTGTTGCGAATGTCCGACGTGTGCCCGCCCCACTCTTGTGCGAAGAGGGACGTAGGCCGTTCGCGTGGCCGCCGCGGGCTACCACGTGGTCCGCTCGGAGACGGCGGCGAGTGCGGCGGCGTTCTTGGGATTAGGTCCGTTACGCCGCACACGGACACCGCCAACCGGCGGGCGGCTGTGAGGGGACAGAGCAGACGAACGGCCTCCACGCACGGGTGGGAGAGAGAGGGGCGTGGCGCGAGGGCAGCGTGATTGGGGTCAAGCCGCGAGACGTTCCGGAACGCCGACAGGATTAGGGGGAGCAAAAAGAGCCGCGCGTCGCCGGGTATCAATAAGGAAACCCAGTGGCGAGGACCGCGGCGCAGTGCTTCGCTCGTACCTTCCCACCGCCTACACTCTCGCCACCGCCACCGCCACCGCCACCGCCACCGCACCGCCACCGCCACCGCCACCGCCGCGCCGCGCCGCCGCCGCCGCCACCGCCGCCGCCGCGCCGCCGCGCCGCCGCGCCGCCGCCGCCACGCGCCGCCGGCCACGCCGCCGCCGCACCGCCGAGCCGCCGCCCACCGCCGCCGCCACCCGCCGCCATCCGCGCCACCGGCCACGCCAATCCTGCTATCACATCGCCGCGACCGCCAGCGCTATTGCAATCGCACCATTGCCATTGCCATCGCGGCCGTTGCCACCGCCGCCGTCTCCACCACCGCCGGCTCTACGCCGTCGCCGCCGCGTGCAAACCGCAAGGGTATTCCCGTGCGGTGCGCGAGGAGCGGCCCGGGGCCGAAACTCCACCTCCCAAGCGCCGCGTGGCCAGGCGAGAGGACAAGGCGAGGCGCATAACACAGTGCCCATTACGGCGAGTTGATGCACCCGCGCGGCCTCGGGCTCTCAAGCATCGTTCGGCAGCGGGATGTTCATGCTCGGAAAAAAAAAAAGATGCACGCGATAGATTTCGAAATAACGTGGTGCGGGATTTGCCATTAGCAAAGCGAGCTGGCAGCCTAGAGTGCTAGCAGGTACGCGAGCTTCAACGTCCTACTAAGTCTTGCACTAGGGCCTCCCTTGGACCTACTAGGGCACACCAGAAATACCAAAGACTCTAGAAAGGGTGTTACAAAGCTCCTCTAAGAGCCTTCAAAGAACATTGTCAACTACAGGTATCAGCATTAGAACACCCTTGTAATTTGGTTAATGAAAAATATTATTTTAGTATTTTGAAATTGTGTCATTCTGTAATGAATGCATGTTCTATTTAACAATCATTTGAGTATTCGAAGAAATATAATTGACACTTGTGAAATTCTACAGATGACCAGACTTTCCCGCACTTAATTGAATCCACAGTTTTTGGCTATACCAGTAAGAAATTGAAACATCGATCTTCAACAAATACTTTACAATTTGGCAAGCTACATAAGAGTTATACAATATTTGCAATTGGTCATATCCTTCCATTCAAACTCGAATAAATAAAATTTGCAGAAGACAGTCTCTGCTACAATTAACAACTTTCAGCGAATAAAATTTTATAACATTAGGAAAAGTTACAAGCTTTTGTCGCTGACTGCACAATCGAAGAAATGTTGTTGTTGTTTTCTTTTTTTGCTTGTCGTCAGTCTGACGGTGTCCTGTAGCGATAAGCTCCTGTCTTCTACAGGTCGCGAAAACAGAGTCCCGCCTCTGGGTGACTGTTCCGTTACGCAGTAAGAGGTAAGGGAAATGGAAAAAATCACTACAGATATCACCTAACAGCGAAAGGAGGGAGTTGTGAGACAGATTACTACTGCCTCGGCCGGCTTCCAAAATTTAGTATGTCACTCATCCCACAGCTATCAATTCGTCTGTCGATTAATCGATTAGCTTTTTCATCCAGGTACCTTGATCACTTAATAAAATGCTTAGGTGCCTCTTGTTTGCCTTATAGACATAAATGTAGCTTCACTATCGGTGTAGTGTTTCTAGAGCTCCGTGGGCAGCAGCTGTCAGACCCCAAACAAGATCTCAGACGCGCTCAATCAGAAGGGTTGCATCTCCCTATTCTATTAAAAATAACGCGAAGTCTATATTGGTAAATTTTAGATAGCAAGGAAAACAATTTGCGATTTTTTTTCCATTCTTAAACTAAAACTCCGTTGTTAAATTAAAGAACGGGAGGTCACTCCTGTATTATAATTTATTAATATTACTTAATAAATATATAATATTTTCTTTCGAAGACTCGTAAAAAGATTATAATTAAAAAAAATGAAGTTTCAGAGTTAACAAATGAAGCTGCTATATCTTTACACATTTTATTGAACGCAGAGGAGAATACAGTCATTCAAACAATCATTCTCCATTTTCTCGTGACAGTAAGTCAATTTCGTTTCCTAGGACACGAAAAGGGATAATAACCAAAACATGTAGTTGATGTGCCTTTGAAATAGTTTTATTAGACAGGAGTGAATATTTGCATCTCTATTCTTACCAAAAATGGTCGTTGATAAATTGCTATCGTATTCCTAATTCAACTTAATGTGTATACGTATAGCTACTGTAAAGCTCAAGAAAACGTGCATAGATTGCACTTCTCCTTAGAGCACATCACAAACAGATTTTAAGAGGTTTTTGATGTTAACATTGCTATATAAAATAATGAAGTTCGCTATTTCTGAATCACCACATCGAACAGTATTAAGTCACAAATTCATTTCTATTTAATACTAAGAGAATTCTCAAATAATTCAATCATTTTGAACGAATACCAAAGACATGCCGAATCGAATAATGTTAAAATTCATTTACGTAATAGGAATAAATAACATCAGACAACTTCAAATCCTGTAACGTGACCACTTCAAAAACCATTTAGTGTTGTACTTTTTGTTCTGATTCTCCTGCACGATGATATGTATTTACAAGTACGTATTAACGCTGTTGGTAGATGGTTCTGCTGCGTGGATCGTGCACGGTGCGGCTATCCTAGTTCTCGAGTTGGGATCTCGACGAACACCAGCCCCAGAGCAACAGACTGACTTGGCACTTCCTCCACCGACCTTGACCTCTTTGACTCCAGCCTCCCTCTCACCGCGCACCTCCACGCAGCTTCCGCCCCCCATAAAAGTGTCTCCAGCCGAATATTCGGCGTGTTTCCCCAAGATGTAGAGCACGCAAAAACCCGCACCTGGAATTCATATGGGTTGTTTTTACTGCCGGTAAAACATTTTAATTGTGCAAATGACACTCACAAATATCCCGAGGTTTTTCTCCCTGCACTACTCCAAATATATCATTTTTAATTTCCGCCCCGTCCCCTTTCTGCGGCTCCCGGAGTCTGGTTCTAATGCTCGCTCTCCTCTCCTCGTAGCGTGCCGTTATCGGCGCGAAAATTATAGGTGGAATAAAAAGGCCTGAGAGTGAGCCTTTGCGCGAACGGCAAGGGAGGGGGAACTTGGCATTGTTAACACCGTAGCCGGAGGCGTGCGGAATCCGTTTCAGACTTGCACAAGCTCGTACCCGGGTCAGTACGGCTAGATGAGAATTACCGCGATAAAGCGTGTTTGTCTGTGGTACTCAGCGTCTGCCGACCAAATGTAGTAGGTGAAATCTGAGTTGTGGATAGAACGAGTGTACAGAATATTCATCTGTTCATTAAATAGAATTAAACTGAATAACAACTTATTTTAAATTAGTAGACTAGTAGAATTGTCCAACTGATCACAGCTGATCACTCAATGGGAGACACGAACTATAAATGAATTTTTCCGTTTGTAAGAAAAGTGTGCAGTTCTTTCACATACCGTACCGAGAGACGAGTGAAAAACACTATTTTTGCTAAAACATTCCTCATAATAGACAATGAAGTCGTAGCACCTCTCACAGTATCGTTCAATCCGCTGACTAGTAAGAAAAACAAATTCCGAGTGTCCAAGCAAGAGACAACGAAACTTTACAACTACACTTTTCAAGTTGTTCTAAGTAATAAAACGCATATAAACTTATAGTCAATTCTTTTTTAGACATATGCGCATAATAAATTTTGTTTAGCTAGACGTTGGTAGCACAGAGCGCGCGATTTAGAAACTTGTTAAAATTCCCCGTGAGATTAAAAAATGTCACTTTGGTCACCTCGTAGCATATTTTGAAACAAATGCTAAAAATGGGGTTGTACATTTCATTTTTTCAACGCACCTTCGAATACTGCAAGAGTTTATGCTCGGTTGGGCGTTGCAAAGAGTACCATATACAGTATGGATATTTCGCGATTTTTTCAATGAGCAACACAACCACAATGCAGACAATTGCGGATACAATATTGCTCCTGGCTTCTTCAAAGACTGATATTTGGATTACATTACTTGGAGACCAATAACAGTTCACAAGAAGTCGAATTATTATAATTCTAGAAACAGTCATTTATTGTCACTGCCTAGCCCAGAAGCATCTCATGAAAGGTGACATCAAGATCAATTTTCCTTAAATGTGTGGTACTATAACGGTTCGAGTTGTTTATCAAAAGAGGATAGTATGATCACTTTCAAGTAAACCTCAGCGACAGCCAAGGTGCTTTGAAAGGGCTACACAATTTATTTGCTTTTTAAATTTGTTTAAAAATATTTTTTCTTTTGCACAAATGAATAATTTTATTGCTAAAGTAGTGTTTATATATTTCTGCACAGTTTCAAATTTAAAGTCCGGTAGATGTTTGTAAGACAAAATATGCTTAAAATACACTAATAGCTTACTTTCGAAGTTTGGTTGTTTTCTCCTTGGACACTGTGTAATGCAAAGCTATCTACAGTCCGTAGGTAGGAGCATTCTAAATGAACATTAAATGTATTTTTTTCTAAATTTCGAAATCTTAAACTTATTTTTTTCATTCGAAAAACCTTTTTTGTATGTTCATAAACTGCAGATATGAAGACCAAACTTTAAATAGAGTATATCCTTTTTATGCACCAGCACGATGGATATGCCGTCTTTCACAGTATTGATCTGAGTATATAACTGAAAAATGAGAATAGCTTTTTCAGAAATGATGAGCAAAAGTCCTATGTTTAAGGTACTATTCTTCACGGAGAATAGGCGAAAATTTTGGAAAAATGGAGAAGGAATACCAGACACAAAATAAGAATTAATGTGATAAGTTACATAGGTCAAACAAAAGATAGTTAGTCAGTAGAATCAAAGAACAAATATCTTCCTCAAAACATTCTGACAAAATTGTAATAACTGTGTCCACAAATTTACTAGTCAAATTTTTCCATTTTCGATAAAGAATCTCATAAATTTCCCAAACAAATTTCAGAAACTTTTAGCAATAAATGTCATTATGCCATGAACAAACCTTGAAAATAATTTATTCAGTAGTATTTATGATCATATAATTTCAAAAATAAAAACCTAATTAGATTATTTAATGGGCACTAGGTTTATCTGATCCTATTCTCTCTTTCTTTTGATTTAGAATTTCCTCCCTCCTCTTTCCCGTATTTTTATTAGTTTGTCCATGGAATATAACGGTTCCAAATAAAAATTTAAATGCCTCGGTCAGGATGCCCAAGTGACCTGAATCGGTTTTTGTTTCCACATGTTATTGTCAGATGCACTGGCGAAATATGAAAAGATTAATTCATTATAACCAGCCATATTGTGTTTTCGTACTTTCTAGTATTTTTGTATCTGCAATGTTCACCTTTTTCTGGATAGGTTTTTTACTTTTATTTTGTACTATATTTATTCGTTAGTGTTGTAAAATTCGTATACGAATTTACGAATAGTGTGTTTCGTATACGAATTGGTTTCAATCACTAATATGATGTGTACTAGCTTTCAGTTGAGATGGAGGAACTATACTTTCATTGTGAGGTGGTCGAATTTATTGTCGACTGCTTGAGAACTAATTTACAACCTCAAATTCGGGTATCTTATTAAAAACATTTTACTTCATCCATTATCTCACATTGGCATTAATTTTGATTGAATTAGGGAATGCAGGTAGTTAGAACCGTTGAATCATTACGTCTCTTTGGCCAAACCTTCACATCGAAACTACCACGTCAAAGGTCACCGTTGGTATGCATTCTTTTGTCGGAGGAGCAAACACATATCACGCATGGCAGCCATACCGAACTACCGCACACGACCAGTGAAAATAAAAACTTACGTCCCGCTTCACCCTCCTGCGAGCCAAACGGAGCGGGAGGGCGGGAGGCGAGGAGTGCGGGAGTGGCAGCATAAATATGCCGTAAATGTCTGCGCTATTTTTCCGCGTGTGACACTGGAGGCACAAAGGGGCCCGGCCAAGTCGCGCGTGCTTGTCGAGCGTCCAGCATTCCCGTGGTGTGGAAAGGGTCGGGGGTACTGGCGGGGGCGGGTGGTAGTGAAAATGGGAGTGAACGAGGGTGGGGGATGGTGGAAGTGGTTTAGGCGAGACGAGAAGGTGGGGAGTGGAAATGGATAGTGAAGGCGTGATGGAGACGATGCGGTAGAGGCAGGAGATGGAGGTCGGGGGGTGAGGCAAGGGGTGCACGCGGGGGATTGAGGCAGGAGGTCGAGACGAGGGGTAGAGGTGGGGCTGGAGTGGAGGCGAGATTGGGAAAAGGATGGCGAGGGCGCGATGGCAAGAATTGGCTAAGGGCGTGAGAGAGGGAAAGTGTGAGGCTAGATGGAGCGTGGAAAATAAAGCGGAGTAAGACTGGGCGGAGTGGGGATGGGGTGGAACGAGGATAGGTGGAATGGGAATAAGGTGGGACGGGAATGAGTTGGATCAAGGATGAGGCGGAGAGGGGAAGATTCGCAGAGGAGATAAAGATTCGCAGAGAAGGTAAAGATTCGCAGAGGACGTAAAGATTTGCAGAGGACGTAAAGATTCGCAGAGGAAGTACAGATTCGCAGAGGAGGTAAAGATTCGAAGAGGAGGTAAAGATTCGAAGAGGAGGTAAAGATTCGAAGAGGAGGTAAAGATTCGAAGAGAAGGTAAAGATTCGCAGAGGAGGTAAAGATTCGCAGAGGAGGTAAAGATTCGCAGAGGAGGTAAAGATTCGCAGAGGAGGTACAGATTCGAAGAGGAGGTACAGATTCGAAGAGGAGGTACAGATTCGAAGAGGAGGTAAAGATTCGAAGAGGAGATAAAGATTCGAAGAGAAGGTAAAGATTCGAAGAGAAGGTAAAGATTCGAAGAGGAGGTAAAGATTCGAAGAGGAGGTAAAGATTCGAAGAGAAGGTAAAGATTCGAAGAGATTCGAAAACATTCGAAAAGAGCCGGAGAGGCGAAGAGTCGGAGAGATGAAGGGTCGGAGAAATGAAGAGTCAGCGTGAATTGGCATTAAAGGACGGAGGAGAGAGAGAGAGAGGGAGAGAGACAGAAACGGGGTGGCGATAGGGATCGAACCCCGGCGCTTTGTGGGAGCTTTCGGCATTCGGCACGGCAAACGCGGCGACCCCAGGCCCCGCGTGTCGGTTCCTCTGCGGTTGCACCTGGATCGCGTTGCCGCTCCGGTCATTGTGCTGCCCCACGACACGACTACAATGGTTCTGGAAGTTGCGATGTCGGAGAACGCGACAGAGCAGTGATCCACTTTTCAACGTATTCACTACTAAATGAGTTGAATATCACTAGCTGACTTCGAATAAAGCACACTATTGAAAAAAGAAGTGCATCAGATTGAATACTAAAAAAACATGATTTACAGATAAATTTAATAATTTGACATTTTTATTTCATAATAAGTTTACCAATAAAGTACTTTTTGTTCATATAGTAGTATATAACTAGTCAAATATAAATATTTACTACCAGGGAACTCACAGACTGCGCTCACGGACGCGACAACAATGAGCAAGCTCCCTCCTCTTTCTTGCCTTATCCTCTCCCGATACACATCCATTTACGCGCATTACATGCGTGAGCCTAGAGCTGGTCCCGGCTGGGGCGGTGACCCGCTGGAGGTACCGATTGAAGGGGAAAATGCTCCGAAAACCAAAGTATAAGTCGGCGGCTGATCTCACCTTTCAGCGACGGGAGGAACACCACCAACTCCCGCTATTGAAACATTTATTACACTAGCGGGACTAATCACCGTAGCAGTTGACATGACCGGAAACATCAACCCAACCAATCAATCAGTCTTAGGGCGCAGCTAAAGCCCGTGGCATAGAGGAACCGTCCGTCACTGCGGACGCAATGAGAGAGCGTCTCCGTGAATGCCTTTGTCGGGCAAGCAACTGGTGCCACGCGATTGACGCCTTTGTGAAACAATCGAACCGAACTATACTTCGATTGAAACAGTCCGTTGACAGATTGTCAGTTGTAACGCTACAAGCCAATCGGGAGCTAGAACGTCACCATAGTGACGTGCAAGCTCCCGATTGGATGACAGCGTCTCAGCAGTTCTAGTGTCAACGGACGTAGTGTTTTAATCAAAGTACATCACCAAACCGTACGCGTGGTGGCATCACCGGCTGACGTTTAACGACGGAGGCGAAGTTATTCAGCGCCAGCAGATTGCCATGGTTGGGATGGCGCTGTAAATCAAACTTTCAGTACAAGGGAATGGGAAGTAGATTTTTTTTCTACGCGGTTCACCTACAACTCTTTGAACGCTACTACGCATTGAACAGACCACACGGCATTATATTTGAGTTCTAAAACATCTGTGCATCGCCGAAGACCGCATCGTACAGCGAAATGTATTCGTCTGCGTGCCCGATGAGCCGAGCACCAGCTGATGTTGTCTCGGGAGTGCGAGTTCGGCGAGTACATTTGGAGGGTACATTTATTTACTAAAAAACACCTACAATTGTCTTACAGATTAAAGGACTATTTGATTTTTCTGATTTTGAAGACTGATTTATTTCGTTCCGATATTGTCACCAAATATTATGTTGTAACCTTGATACAAATCATGTCCAAACGCATGTGAGAATATTAATATGCTCTTGATAGAAAAAATCAAAGAGAGACATTACACGTCGACGGTAAATAGCCCATAATAGACACAGCAAACAGCTCGCTGTATTCACTTTCAACTCGCTTTCGAGTAAATTCGCGATTCACCCACCTCCGCATAAGAATAATCCGTGTTATTTTCCTTTACAGAGAAGGTTTGAAGTACTCTCTTCTCGCAATCTAGATAGACAAATACATTCGTTTCATGAGCATATTGCCCAGATTTTGCAATGGCAAACAGAACGTAACCCTGTAAAATGATTCCGAATCACTTACGCATGTTACACGCCTACCACTCCCCTCAATATAATTTCGGAGAAAGGAGTGCCAAAATAATCGCTTAAGCGGCTGAACAGAGTACAGCGTGCAGGCTCCGCGCCGGACGAAAACGACACATTAGGGCGGGGAGGTAGAAAATAATGGGAAAACGAAGAAACGTGTGAGCGAAAATTAAGAGAAAGATAATGGGGCGTTCGTGATAAATTATACATTTCAGAAGAAGAATATGCATGCATTCCCGAAAAAAAGGGAGCGTGTAATAAATACAATGCATTTCTCTCTTATTTCCATATTCGAACTGGTGCAAAAAACGACATGTTACATCATTAAAGAAAGTACGTTCGGAGCGAGGATTCTTCGCTTTATACCATTAGTGTCAAATAAAACTATTCCGCTAGCGAGCAACACGTCAGAGTTGGATAAATGTTTAACGATTCTGATAATTGTCGGAATATGTTTACAGGGGGAAATCGGATAATAAGATGATATATAATGTTTCTCATTTCCGTTAAAATCCTTTTAGTTTAAAATTTTATATCCATATTGGTGACATTAAAATACTTTCATGTGTTCAATATAAATTATTTAATAATCAGATTCAGTACTCACATAGTGTGCTTTTATATTAAAATCAACGCGCGCGTTGGACTAAGATGAAAATGACAGTCGTGGATTACTTTTTATTATTATTCACGGAGACATCTCCATCTTCATTCTCCATTGTATACATGTACATTGTTGTTGCTCATTTAACAGTACACAGAGAGAATATCGTGTTCATTATAATAACAGCGAACTATGGATTGGTTGCACCACATCGACTGTGTGCAAGAGATTTGCCGTGTAAAAACCATATATCTGCAATGTGATTATTCGGCGTGCAGGTAGGTACAGCATATAAAGTAGAAAGAAAAATACGGAAAAGGAATTTCAGAAAATGAGTTCTCGGAAGCGTGAAAAACAACAAAATCGGTTTACTGAAGCAGAAAAGTATTCATTGCACCATATTTTTTCTAACTGTTAATGAGATCTTGTCTCGGAAATTTAGGTTTAATATTATTTTCAGGGAATCCCACAATAGGTTTCAACATGAGATAATGCGATACTGATTGGATTTGTTTTGAGGATTAAATTGATAGATTAGTGATTCCTGGCGCACCTATAACTATGGCACACTTTATTCCCGTAAGTGTAGTACATGTGTTTTTACCGCGGGTGGTGGCGGCGATTTTCTCCGGTGAATGACGAGTTCCGGCACTGATCTGCTTAGGCTTGCGGGGATTTTCCCCAAACATATCTTCCACCATCGCGGCTCCACCCCAGCCGGAACAAGCTCTAGGCTCTCGACAGGTCTCACAACATGTGTAGTTGTGTACTGCGTGCGTGTGTGTGTGTGTGTGTGTGTGTGTGTGTGTAAGGGGTGCGGATAGGACAAGGAAGAGGAAGGAAAGATCGCACGCGATCTATGTCCCGTTTGTTAGGATACTGCCCGGGCATTCGCCTGGTGTTGATCGGAGAAATCACGAAAATCTGATCGGGGAAGCCGTCGGTTAGAATTCTCCTCCATACAGCGACGGAGTTCGATTAAGCTATGCAGCTAGTGTCGAAAAATCCTGCCACCGGCGGGACTCAAACCCTAGGACCTCCCGATCAAAGGCACTGCAGTGACATCAGTTGATGCCCTGAGCCCCTTTTGCCGATTTAAGGATTCAAGATAACCTCACCTGATTGAATCACATCACGCAGCTCAACTGCGAATAGCTAAAAGAGGGAGGGTTGAGATATTAAATCGTTCGACTTTGAATGCGCTGTCCTCGATTTTCTTCGGATTTCATCTGTGTCATATCATATGGCTAGCGTAGTTTGATGAAAAGTTTCACCTTTAAACATCATTCACGTTTCCGATTCTAGAGGATACATGATGTTAATCCTTTATAGTGTATCAATCCAGTTTAACCTTGAAAATGGAGACATCAATGCTGTTGAATTTGTGGGTTTTCCTTATTGCAATTGTTTAAAAATTGTCAATTAAAATGTTGTAAAGTACTAATATCTTTAACAATTTCCAACTTCCCCAAGATTGTATCGTTAAGTTTGTCAAATACAATTTCTCCTACACCTATGGTGGAACATTTCTCAGAATTTATTTAACTTATATTTCTCAAAATGATTAATTTAACACAATAAGAAATAAATTAAAAAAATAATTTTAATAACTGTATTCATGATGACTCATTTATAACATTTATAAAAACAAAATAATATAATGTATAAAAATGAAGGTTAAAGCAAAATATAATACAAATAATAAGGGTTAAGAATAACGATATAAATTATAATAATTGTCTTGCCGATCCGGATGGCCAAGATCGCTAAGGGAAGGATCGCGGGTTCGAGTCCCGCCTCGGGCATGGTTGTATTGTGTTCGTCCTTTCACCCCCCTATCATCATCACATCGTGTCATCCTCACAGTTTCCATACCGTTACCATCAATAGTGGTCGCTAATGACCTAGTAGTTGATGCTACATAAAACAATAACAAAAAAAATTGTCTTCGAGGTGATATTCTTGAAAATTTTGAAAGTTTAATTTGAATACATAAATATCGTGAAATGTTAGATACTGCAAACAAGTTTGTTTTCATTTTGAATTGCATTCGGAATTTACATTATAAGATGCGAAGAATAAGACGGAAAACATAAGAGGTTTCTTTCACTTTTACTTTTTCATGTCATTACGTACATAGTTAAGATAAAGTATTGTAATAGCGAGGTATAAATCGGCGATTTTTCCGACAGAAATACTCATATTGTCTGTCCCTCATAACGAAAATGTCGAAAATCTTGTTCTTATATGTTGTACATTACTTCATCAACACGTTCAAAATTCAAAGGTAACATTTTACAAATGTTCTCAAAAATGGCTCCAATTTTGTATTAAACTTTGTCGTCGGTTGGCGTAAAGAACACGTAGAAATGTTCGCATTCATTTTCCTTAAAATCTCTGAATTTTCGAAAATTGCGAAAGTTCAAACATTCCTACAACTTCAATATTGAAGACAGATTTTTCCATTAATATCCGTTGTTCAAAGACGAATCTTGAAATAAGGCCATATACAATATTTCGAAAATGTTTGTAGCTTTTGCGTAAATATAGGCAATTTGTAAGCAATTCTTTTCTCAAAGACGGTCCTAAATGTGTTCCTCGTAAATAGCAAAGAACGGTAGAAGCAGGTGCTGGTCCCATTTTCGGCTATCTCTATGTATTTTTGAAAATTGCAACAAAAAAATTAACGCTGAAGGACTAGGGATCCCAGACAAGGTCCGTATTTGTAAACCAGGGTTGTTTCATACAAAAACTCCGATTCCACAAGTTGAGGATTCACCCCACCTCTCATTAAAAAATATTTGTGTCGTATCTTCTCTTCATTCTGTCATATTAAGGAGACTCTCCAGCATTACTGAGTGGCTCTAGAGAGTAATATTCTCTCCTATCAGCATATTTGTGGTCATCATTTCCCTTTGAAGGTTTACGTACTAGGCATATTTCAGTGGAGTGTAATAAACGTATTCTCTTCCCGTAGGAAGGTGTTCATTAACTTAAAGGAAGACAGCTTGGGTCTGATCTTAATAATTTATTAAAAACAGCCTCAAATAAAGACTTACTTAACTCTCCAATAATTATCATCATTTATCAACAAAATAAGCAGCACTTTCTTCGTGTATGTTTCAGTATCAGTACTTTTACATTGTTTTCTGACTATTGACATCGATTTTTTTGTTCATACACGCTTAACGGTCGCCCAGCGCCGGGTTGTCTATTCTGATGACAAATTTTAGCAAAACATCTCTACTTCAACAGAAGGTTTTAGAAGTCAAGGAAAACATCGACAAAAACATCGATGTTTTAATTATGATGAAACATCGCAGTAAAATTTCTGGATCTAATGTGATACCCAAAACGACAATATTTGTTTCATGTATATTCTGCCTTCAAAATAACAGTCATCTTAATTTTTTAATCCATGTTCTATGTAGTCAAGTTTCAAAATACAATTTAACGATATTAAGAGTAAGACGTAAAAAGAAATCAAAGAAGGTAATAACACTGGAGAAAGGTTGTGAATAGCAAACGGGCCATCTGGAGATCGACAACCGTGACAACAGTTGGCATTGTGAATGGCTGTTGATTGCGAGCATTCCACAAAAACATAAGATACTAACAATTTTATTGATACCATGAGAAATTATTTTTGAAAACATCGATGTTTTTGAACAAACATATCGATTTGAAGAGAACATCAAAATCTGAAGAGAACCTCAAAAACAAAACAGCCATGTTATAATATGGATATTTCTGCTCGAAAATATCGATGTTTTAAAAATATCGATGTTTCTCATCCTTAGTTCTCTAGCACACACGCGCACGTGCGGCGGGGAGGATGTGGGCGGTGGAGGAACCGGAAGGCGCAGCAGCATCCAACGCCGCGTCGCTGAGCGCGCCGCAATTCCTTCCCGGGGCCCATCGTCGAGATGGCCCTCCGTCAGCTGCGAGACGGTGCGCGGGCGTTGTGCGGGCGGCGGCGGAACAGAACGGCGCTGCAGCGATTGCGGGCGTGGTAGGGGAGCGCGCACACCACAGCGGGTGCGGAGGACGGATGGAGGATGTGCAGACGCCGACGCGGGACAAACGGAACAGAGAGAAGGCGCGGTGGGAAGGCTGGAAATGATGAATCAACAATGGAATGCAACGATAGACGAGTGGACGTGAATAAAAGGACAGGTGGGGCATGATCAATAGATATGTAGAAGAATGGACGAGAATAAAAGAATGGAAAGGAACGAAGGAATTGAATGGAAGAGATTGAAGGAATGGGGAGGAATGAAGTAATAGAGGTCCTTCAACGAATGAAGAGTAACGAAAGAATGAATGAAGGAGGAGAAATTGAAGAGAAGTGAATTGAAGACATCCCTAAATGACAGATGATATCCCTAAATCCCCATTAGTCTGATGTGTGATCTCATTACTGTACCTAAATTGTTGATTGTAACCGATGAATGTTCAGAAAATATATAATTCTTTGCTTATTTCGTTTCAATTACACTCCATGCGCATTTGTTTGGATCGAAGCAACCGATTGGATTTAGTACTTTGGGCCAATGGTAGCTCATCCATTCATGAAGGGGAATAAACAAGTTTTGCAAACAAGCTTGCAAAGTGCAAGCTTAGCACTTGACCGCGTCGCGGAACGACAGGTGGGTGTGAGCACCCAACAAAGACCAAGTAATTCTTTCTCCCACCAGTCTTTTATATATGGAAAGATATTACATTACAGAGACACTTAAAATGATTAAAGGAATACTTTCTTTTCATTTTTCCAAACATACTCGTAGAGCTCCATTTTATCAAATTTATTATTGAAGAACAACAGAAAATCGAGAATAGCATTTTTCACGTTTCGAAGTAATCGCTGTCAATATAGTCTTCCTCCGAGTGAATTCACATAATTAGTTCAGACGTCAGGAAATGCAACAATAAACCATGAATAACCTTCACCTTTCTCCTTTCTTATAACAAGTAATCTGGAATTATACGTACTTCATTATTTCATTTAGTAGGAAATTTAGATAATAGGTAGGAAAGGGAGTAAACAGGAAACAAAGAAAAAACCTGAAATTACCTCAACAAAAAAGGGAAACACAACATCATAATTTTCATTATTTGAATAGTGTGCGCATTTTCTTAACAATTCAAGTGTCATAGATGTGTCAGGGTCATAACAGAAATCATTGTTCCTACAGTATTCGAATAAAACTACAAGCCCGTTGCATTGGGAATAGAAATGGAAGCAGGAGTAGATGCTGGGCGGGGAGAGAAGGGAAGAGAGGGACTGGGGACGGGACGGGACGGGACGGGACGGGACGGGACGGGACGGGACGGGACGGGACGGGACGGGAGCCTGCACCGTTCGGCCTGTCTCGCGGCATTCCTCTCTTGCCGGAATTACGCTTACTAGGGTCATGCAACAGTACCTTTGCAGCTAGGTGTTTAGAGACGGCTGGTCACCTCAGTCACTGAAATGTATAGGAGAGAGTTGTTCTAAATTTTATGCTATTTTCTACTCGTACCGTTGGAATTCAATGAGGAAAACGACAGAAAAGTTAATATATTTAAAAACTCGAGAAGAAAATGATGAAAATCGGGAGGAAAAAATGGCTTTGATATATGTTTTGCTCTTCTCATGTTTTATATTGTGATCAACATTAAATTTTCAAAACAAACATTGAACGGATAAGAAAATTGTTCTGTTCACGTATTCAATGTCTTCATTATTTTTCTCGATTTACCATACAATATTATTTATTTTTTATGATTTACAACGCTAACTTTACTATACCTGTGTTTGAATTATTATAGAGAGATTAAATATAACGACAAACAAATTATGCATACAAAATAAAATCATTATAACATTGATCATCATACTACACTATCATACTCTTCGACTTATGACACTGACACTGGAATATTGCGCGATCTCAGAACAAAACGGACAGAATTGTTAAAAACCTGCCCAAATCCTTAACAATAATCGATTTGACTGATAAGCACTTTCATACAGGCGTAACTTACTTTAAAACTAAAAGAATCATTTGAAACTGTGTTTTTATAGGTAAAGTTAGTTTCACACGTTTCTGTTTTAATTTTATAGCTGTACCTCTATTGCACTAAACTAAAAGTTAGTGTTAGTGCTAGATTTGGATTAGTGAATAGTCAAATTTTACGATATATCGCTAATGCAGTTATGTATACCCATTTGATGAGAGAAAATAAATTCATGAATCGGTTAGTTATGTCGGATTAGACAAATATGTGCTCGCCCTTGCACGGTTTGTTCTGGAAATGCTTGTGAATAGGAGACAAAAACTGATTCCAAAGCACTTATGTAATGTGCCCCAGTACTTTAAAACATAATCAGAAAAAAACACTTTTCAAGGGAATTTCTTTGTCGCATAAATCTCGATAATGTTTTCCTCTACGGCAATATATCTATTAAGTTTTATTTAATCGGTAAAAGTTATACAGACGTTTCTAACAACGTATGTTTGCCAATGTTTTGTCAGAAGCACTAAGACTGGCAAATATTTTAATATAATCAGAAAGAGATATTAATATAATTTTACGACATTATGATGTTGTATGAAACACTCATTTAAGTCGTGCTTGGAAAGTCAGAGGGTTAAGTTGTGAAATTGTGTGGAGCGGAGAATAGAATTAGAAGAGCGTGTAGTGATGTATAGGGCAATATAGTACTGTGAAGTTAGAAACCTCGAAGGTAGATATTTTAATACCTATTCAGGATATCCATAAATATTTAGGATTTTTATATTTTCAAATAATTGCTTTGTTATATGGTATTAATGAATAAATTATAGTATATAAAATGTGTTCAGCCAATAGGTTAAAAAATCCTTATAAAAGAAATATTAAATATTTCTTTTAAAAAAAAAGCAATAATGATTTCCAAAAGCACTTACAGCACATACTTTTGTCATTATTTTAATATTAATGAAATTTATATTTTACTAAAACGAAAGATTCGGAAAACATTCATGTGAATATCATTTATCGGGCACATATGTATTTAACCGCTTTTAACATGCAATCCTAGTTTTTGTTAAGTACACTTGTACACTTGTACATATCTGTATGTTAAGAAATTGAACATCCTTGGCAACGGGTATTAACACACTCAGAAACGTAAATAATCAACCATCGATCAATCGTAATCAATCTAATCTCTACGTCATCACATTTCTTCAGTCTTTCAGTTTGTCCTTCTTTTTCTTGTCTTTCACCTTGCCATTTTCGTTGCATCTCCAAATTTTTGATTTGATTTATTTGTAGTCAATTAAAACTGAATTGCGTGTACCATTGCCTCTCCTGACTTATCTTTCTTTATTTTCTCGAACATATATTATTATATTTATAAGACAATGATACATGGTTTCATAATTAATGAACACACATGCAGTTCGGGATAAAATAAACTTTTTTGTTGTCCAGGTACCGCAAATTGAACTTCCACAGCTGCAGACACGCCTTTACCTCGCGAACGAACGAGAAAATTTCCCTTCCAAAAGAATTCACTGGTATTCGTGGAACTCCACTATTTATCGGCTAATCTAATTCTGATTAAAATGGAACGAAAATTACGTTCAATTTGCGTAGAGAGTGCGTTTATTCTGAGCTGATCTCTCTAAATACTTCGAATCGGTGCTGCGACTTGGTACGCACGACTACCCACATTGAATCCTAATTAGTTCCAATTTAGTTTCGGTTTTTCTCCGCCGCGTCGGGGACGAACACAACCCATTTTTCGATCACATTTTGCTTCCCAGAAAGTGAGCGAGTATTATCATCTTCCTTTTTCCATGACCTGTCACAGAATTTACAAAGTGACGTTTACAACCGTCCAAAAACATTAATATTCTGTACTCCACCTTGATCACATAGGTAAAATTTATCTAAAAATATTAATGAAAAAGATTATGAGATTTTTAGGAAAAATATCAATCAGATAAAAATTATGAAGAGAATACTAATCTTGAATAAATCCTCCAAATTGTTTACAGTTTGAAATTGGCAAAAACTAAAAACTTAGTCAACAAACATTTTAAGTTTGAAAAATTATTTGCAAGTGTAAATGAATGTCAAGAACTAGACCAGAAACAAAATTCTAAAATACAATGGCAATCGTATAATACAATGCCTACGTATTTTATACAAACTTCCTCAGAATACAGTGACTAAAATATATAGCAGGGAAATCGTAATACTATAATCCTTCAAAAGCGTGTCCGACACACAAAAACATTTTCATACATTAGTATTGAAACACAGGTACTTAGGATTTACTAACACTTCACCTATCAGATAACTTCAAAAAAATTTAGACGTTCTAATAAAAATACGACCTAAAAATTTAATTTTGAAGAACAGATTTCATTAATAACAAAACTTCAATATCGTACTTGTAGAGGTCAAAAAATTAAAACTTTTGAAAGTTTTCAAAATTTAGAGAATTCAGATCTGCGCCATTTTTTAAGTGAACGTTACCCTATTTGATAACAAATTTAAAGAAAAAATTTCGAGTCTATTTTGAAGATGCCGTTGAGGCTTCATGTAATGTATTCCCAATAATCGAAATGCTCGTTTAAAAAAATTTAAAAAAAAAATTAAAAAAGGCAGTCTTGAGTGCGGCCAGATCAGTAGGGTAATATCCTACGACACACACACACACACACACACACACACAAACAGGTCAGGACAGAGACTGATAAGCAGGGAGACTTGTTATGCGTCCAGTCTTAGCTTAGATCTTGTTCTTATTGGGATAGTGCCTGGGAGATAAACCAGGAGGAAAACTCCCCGGAAGCCGGTGTGAACGTCGGCGCTGGATCTCACTATTCAACGGGGGGAGAAGGACGTCACGTCTCGGAATGAAGCTTTATCTAGATTAACGGTATAACTATAGCAGTTATCGTGCCCGGCATCATCGATAAATCCACTTTTTCGGCATATATTCAACATCTAATGCGCTAGTGACTTAAAAGAAACACTTTGGACGAAATTTAATGTGTTCCGTATGGTCATCATCGGCAGTTGTAAAGTACCGCTTCAAAATTTGGTCGGCTCGAAGCCTTCAAGTTTGTCTTCCCTCTCTTCACTCTCGCGTCGCTCTTTCGTTCCTCTTTTTCTTTTCTGCGCACCGATAGCAATCGTCGGCGCTAACATTGGAGTTCCGAGAATCCGACACTGAAAGCGTCAACGGTCTTCACCCTGCGGCGTCCCGTCGAAAATTCAAACGGCAACCAACCAGAGGGGGGCAAAGGACATATGCTCTCTGAGGGGAAATGCCTTGGCGGTGGCGGTGGAGGCGGCGGTGGAGGCGGCGGTGGAGGCGGCGGTGAACCCAGCGGTGGACGCAGCGGTGGACGCAGCGGTGGACGCAGCGGTGGAGGCGGCGGCGGCGGACGTGGAAGAGGAGGAACGGAGAAGGACGTGGTAGAGGCGTAGGAGTGGAGGCGGGGGTGGAAGATCAGGAAGGGGAGGCGGCGGCGAAGGTGGTTCGGCGGCGGCGGCGGAGAACACAACGCAGGGGCGGGGGCTGTGGAGACGGGGACGGAGGCCTTGTGGACACGGAATATGGCGTTTCACCAATGACCTTCAGTCGCCCGACTTGTATGTACGTATATATGCCAAGGACGTTGAGGTAGTTGGGCCCGGTGTGACTTGGTGGTAGAAATGACTTAATTAATCACCCTCCCTCCACGCAGTTCACGGTCTCTGAGGGACTCGAGCCAGCTCGGTTTCCAATTCCGAGTGCCAGATTTTCGCCCCTTTCGGGTTGGTCTTTGGCCTGGCTTGGTGGGAGGGGCGGAGCGTTGTGACTGATCCTTGGGAAATCGATACCTCATCGTGCTTCTCTGAAAATAAATTGTGTTGGTGCTCAGGAAATGAAGTAATTCGAAACAGATGAACTGCGTAATTTAACACCGCGGTGACAAGGAGGTCGAACTAAAAGCCAATACTTGTCTCACGTGTTTCAATCCCCCAATGATAAGAAGATGCGCTCAAGATCTCGTTCAAGATACATGAATACGAAAATAAACATCTTATGAACTTTTCTCTCTTCGTAAAATTTCGTGTATCCACTCACTGTAAACTAGAAAAAGCTATTACCTTAAATGTGTCTTGAAAGAAAAAAATGTAAACACGTTTTAAACTGTTTACACAATTACGCTGTTTCATTTTCTCTGAAACTTTCATTTTTTTATATTTCCGTGTCTAGTCTACTGCATATCTTACAATTTGACATGCAGGACAGTAGACTCCTCTTACACCCGTTGTAGAATTTAATAAACAAGAGAACCCCTCCAAGTTGGTTCGTATTAAAATACACCCAGACGTATCAAAAAACACTGGACAATATTCAAACAAATTTGTTTATACATGATACTCAATTAGTAGACATTTTTAGAAGTGTATGAGAGATCTAAACCACCTCGAGGAAATAGTTTTCGAGGTTCGAGTGAGCAAAATTTCACTGAACTTACTGCAAATTGATAAATAATGTATTGCAAAATTTTGTAGTGTGACAAAATATAACTATAAAATAAAATACGTTTCTTTATAAATAAGACTCATTTATTATGTACAAACTTTGGACTACACAATGTTTGAAGGCCAAGGAGGAGCAACTGATTACATTTTCTGACTCTCCACTGCCCAACTCTTAGATGCAGATATTACATCGCTCCCCTGTCAGTTTTTAGCATTGCCCGTAAAAATTCTAGAAAATTGCATGACTAGTCACAATAGGTACGAGATGACAGGGAGGAAAGTACTGTCGTCCTGCACCTCCGGGTCGAGGAGGACAGAGGGTGTGGAAAAGAGCGACGTGCCCAGGGCTATCAGGAACAACATTTCGGCCAAGAGAAATAGAAGGAAAAGACGGCGGAGACGGAGGCGTGTGGTTGAGGGAATGGGGCGGAGAGGCCGGGCCGCAGGGCGTGCGGCGGGAGAAGACGGAGGCGTAGGGAGAGGCGACGCGCGGGGGCAGGGGAGGCGGGGCGGAGGAGGCGGGCGGAGGAGGCGGGGGGCGGAGGAGGCTGGGGGCGGAGGAGGCGGCAGGGCGGAGAGCGCGCGGGGCGGAGGAGCGGGGGCGGGAGGAGCGGGGGGCGCGAGGAGGGCGGGGGCGGAGGAGGCGGGGGCGGAGGAGGCGGGGCGGAGGAGGCGGGGCGGAGGAGGCGGGGGCGGAGGAGGCGGGGCGGCAGGCGGGGCGGAGGAGGCGGGGCGCGGAGGAGGCGGGGGCGGGGAGGAGCGGGGGCGAGGAGCGCTGGGGCGGAGGAGGCGGGGGCGGAGGAGGCGGGGGCGAGAGGCGGGGCGGAGGAGGCGTGGGGCGGAGGAGGCGGCGGGCGGAGGAGGCGGGGGCGGAGGAGCGGGCGGCTGGAGGAGGCGGGGCGGACGGTTACCGGCAGGTGCGAGGCCGGGGCGGTGGAATGGGTGGGCCGAGGCAGAGGTGAAGTTGAAGCGGGGCGCTGAGGCCGGCGCTGTTAGTTGACCTGAAATTAGGGCGAGACGCGTTACAGCGTGGGAAGTGTAGTAAAGTGCGTGGAGGGCGCCGGTTGGGGATGGAGAGGGGCAGCGACGAGCGGAAGGGAAGTGTCGGAGGCTGCGTGGGCGGGTAGGCAGGCAGTCACCCAGGACGAAACTTCGGGCCTCGTAATGAGACGGAGCGCCGGCCCAGGTGATAATGAGCAGCCGCAGATCCCGGGTTCTCAACTCCGCCCCCGCTCTAGGGATGCGCCCTGCCCAGGCCACGCTCATGCGAGCGCATCAAACGGGTAGGGAGAGAGGAAGGAAAGGACAAGAGGAAAGAAGAAGAAATGATAAAAGGAGAGAAGGAGAGTGAACGACGGAAGAGAGAAGGGGGAGAAGGAAGGAGAAAATAGGATACAGGGTACGTATAAGTACGGAGAAAAGGGATGAAGGAGCCATGATAGAAAGAAGAGAAAAACGGAAGTAAGGAAAGAAGGAATACCGAAAAAAATACTTTTTCTTCGGTAATTCTTGAAAACATGCTTAGCGCTTCCACTAATTGCAAGCACATCATATGGACGTTCTAGAAGAGAAATCCGCAAGAAACAGATTTATAGTACCTAAACGTTTGTTGTTGTTTTTTGTGATATTATATACAAAACATTTTTTCATGTAGCAAACTGAAAAAAATAGTGGTGTGTTTTACTTGAAATGACTTATCTGTGTATATTTTTGGACAGTTATCAATTTGTATTTATCATTGTGTATCCATTGGCGGGAGAGCGGGCAGGAAGGCAGTCACGCGAAAGAAACTTTGGACCTCGTAACCAGACTGCGCCGATTTAACTAATATACACCGAGTGATTCAAAATTTGACTTCAGCCCTCTAAAAGGGAACTTCATCACGGTATGATAAGAAATTTGTGATTTTCTGTTCCTGCAAAAACGTAAACGCAAACCCACCAGCGAAGGACACTAATGTGAATAGAAAAAAAACAGTGAAGAACGGAGATTAAGAAAAGAAGAGAGAAGAGGAGAACACGATAAATAACCGACGGGTACCGCAAGACGTTGAGGAGAGAAGTTAGATAAAGAAACAGTGTAGCATGTTGATGCAAGAGAGACACATTCAAATGCAAAACAGAAAAAAAAACAGAATTCAAATAGGAGAAAAGAGTTAGATCCAA
This sequence comes from Gryllus bimaculatus, assembly GCA_017312745.1. Lineage (NCBI taxonomy): Eukaryota > Metazoa > Arthropoda > Insecta > Orthoptera > Gryllidae > Gryllus > Gryllus bimaculatus. The sequence goes on along the minus strand of BOPP01000229.1, from coordinate 593,290 downwards.
ATTCCAGAGACGATACAGATTTTAGATACTGAACATAAGATTTTAATGATAAAAATCTCGTTACAAAACTGTCCCATTCCCTTACTACATCAATATTCATAGATGATTCACGAGATTTCAATACCTCTTGAGCCTAGATTCCATTCAATCCACAATAGTTTTTAGTCCCATTAATTGCTAAAATATTAAGTACTTTATCAATGATTCTACAAAAACTCCGAATAAAAAGTGCAGAATTTAATGAAGCCTAGAACACTGCTGTTAAAATGTTCTGTTGGCTATGAAGAAACATACGCAATTGGACTCCACTTTTAAATATTCATGAAGTTTTAGTATCTTAGGACTTTCCTATGAATTATAGTTTTCTCTCATTAGTGAAAATAAAATTTATATAAATTTATTGGATTCTTGGAGACGAATCTATATTTATTCTTTTTAAAAATATACTTTTTAATGTCTACAGTACAAGGGCCGGACACCTTTACTCAAGAGAATAAAGGGCATTTCTCAAAAACAAATTGTCCTTGAGAGCACCGTTTGGTGTTTTTTTGTAATATTTTTCACGTTCACGAGTATACAATCAAAGCAGACGTAATGGGAACTAACAGTTGAAACGTCTTTCATCTTTGTTGTCACAAAGCTTTGTGAAGTATTTATACGGATACATATAACCTTGTTATCTTTCTTTTAATTATTTCTCCGGAGGCCAGAAACAAGAGCTTCCAAATACAAACAGAGAAAATCACCAAACTCGCAAAACACACCAAAATCAACTCTCGTTACTAATCACTAATATTAGTCTTTTTTAATATTAAATGTTATTAAAGAAGCTCAAAACGTAATTTATTTCTATATATGTAAATAAACTTAATCCAATATTTCGAGTCCAAAACTTTTCCGCGGCCTAAAAGCCATTTCTTTAGATCTATGAGTCAATATCCGTAACTAATAATTACAGTCTAACACCTAGACTTCGAAAATAATCTCATCGCAGATAAGTAGCGTTTAAGTTAATCCAACACATTTTTTAGCGTGAAAAAACTACAAGGAAAAAAGTATAACACATTTGGGGTAATCTCAATTAGCATTACCCAAAAATTACACCATTAAATGAACCGTGTAGTCTCCGGCAGGCTCCGCATTTGCATCGCTATTTCCTAGGAAAATGAACCATGTAAATCTAGTTTGAAAGTAACGACGAACTTTGCTTAAATCTGCTAGCAGCAGCAGCAGCAAAAGTGGCTTCAACCGGCAGTCCGAGCTAAACATGCAGATTCTTCTCACTAAGCAGTGATTTAAATAGCAAACTCTTTCCCCACACCGTCCTCCTACTTTTACGAACACTTTTTTCTCGTTTCATTTGCAACCCCGCGGACCGCAACGCGCTCTGCACCCCTCGCCTCCCCCGAACCTCCCGCTCCGCGGCCGGTCCCTGGCCCCTTTGCAGCCGATACTCCGATACGAGAGGCACCGGCTGGGCGCGCGGCGCGAGCGAACGCGCTTTATCGAAAAATGCTTCGACTAATTAAAACAAAATAATTCGGCGGCCGACGGGAAGAGGGGGAGGGGCGCCGGTGGTCCCGCGCCCTTGGCGGCTGCGCGCGGAACGTTTGACAGGAGGCCCGGCCCGGCCCGGCTCGCGTCGCTCAAGAGGCAAAGAGGCGACGACGCAATCGGCAGATCGACCGCGCAAATCACACGAACGGTCGTTGCCCTACCTGTTACGAAGTGAAAGAAAGTTTTGTATCGCTGCAGAAGAAGCTGAATTTTTGTCGAAGAAACGCGTACTGTGATTCTCTGACACCGAAAAAGTGTATTCTGCTTACTCCAATATGTTGTAAATAACACTTCTGGTGTACGCAGTTTAGTCAGGATTCACATTTTGAGGGTCCTCGATACTGAAACAATTTTACTGAAAACGTCTGTCTGTCCATATCTGTGTGTCTGCTCGTAGTTATGGGTCTATGTGTTTGTTCGTGCCTGCCCGTGTATCTCTCCTTCTCCGTCTATGTCCAACATCAACGACTAAATCATACCCACAATTTTAGACAAAAAAATAATATGCCTCGATATATATGAGGCGACTCCTCCTTTTTTAAAAATATTATTTAAGTTTTGAGTATACTTTACATGAAGCCCCAAGAATATTTTCGAAATGTTATTAAATATTGCTTCAAAATTTTCTTTAACATTTTGCTTCAACAGAGTTAAGAACGCTAATAAAAATGGGGGAGATCGAACATTCAGTAAAACCTTCGAATTTTTGAAAACTACAAAAATTCTAGATTTTTCGATGTCCTCCTACAATTGAATTATTGACAATAGTTATTTTTTTTAACATGTTTTTGAAAATGAGTTACTTGTCACGAAACGGAATGAAATCGTGACAATAAAACAACGTAAATAAGATTTTCTCAAAAACTGGTTGAATTTTGGTCATTAAATTAGTAGACCAAATGTGTTTATTTTAACAAATTGTCACCTAAATCGCCTAAAATGTCGACGATTTTAAACTAAACCGACATAAGGGCGGGAAAGACAAGTATTTCCTGAAAAATCTTTGATTTATTATCGGTCACCCAAGTACCCTTGGTACTAGTGATATCGATAATAAAACATCGATGTTAATAATACTTCGACCACTAACCATCGACCTTTAACTCTAAATTCGTGCGCAACATAATTTTATTTGACAGTGGTGTATTCATGAATTTATAATACAGGTTTCACTGAAAACGAAATTAATAACAATGGACAGAACTGAACACGAATGGCGGTGCCCAGAGTCATCTCAAAGGGTCAGCCCTCAGTTCGCCTAAGATGGTTGCAGGTCGAAGAAGGTAGGCCCTACGACGCATGCGTTGACCACCGTTCATGTGCGAAATAGGAAGAAATACGTAAAAAATACCAAAGCACCGTGATCCTCTCAGACGAGAGGTCAAGCTCGATCAAGCTAGTACAAAACACATTGTTTGGTTCGAACTCATAAATGGATAGTGGTACTATTAGGTATTATTTCATGTTTCAACTAAAACGTTATATAATTTTGATGAAGAAAATTTCTTAATCACAAATGAAGCACAGAAAATGTAAAAACATCGCTCACAAAACACTGCTGTCAGAAAAACATCGGCTTTAAAAGATCGATGTATAAAATATCGATGTTTTGAAACCATCGGCATCGATATCGCATCCCTCCTACTTGGCACTACATCACGGGCCTCCCATGTGGTGAAGGACGAAGCACGGTCCCCTTTGCAAAGGGGCCTTCTGAACTTCCACGGCGTAACGGTCGCCGCCTGCGACGCGCCTCCCATGCCGCAACGTCACACCGTCACAGCGTCACACCGCCTCCCCGTCACGCTGGCGGCAGGTGCGCCCGCGGACGCGACGCGACGCGGCGCGGCGCGTTTCCTTTTGTTTGCAGATGGCGACGTCTCCATTTTCCAATTACTGTCAGCCATTCCGAGTCCAAGTCACAAAGCAACTCGATAAAATGTCCGTCACGCAAAAATCTAGCCACGGTAGAACGATCGCCGCCACGGAAAAAGACCGGGAGGCAAGTAATTAAGTCGGTTTGTGCAGTCTCTCAAAACGCTCACTAGGGATGGACGTGTGGTACTGGTGTGGATGAACTTAATTTAATCGTCGGAAAAGCTTGAAAGCAACACAGTTCAACGATAATTCGCGCTTCAACGTTCCCTACTGTATACATCAATGTGATGCAGGGGAATTTAAACAAAAAATATTTTTGGGGGAATTTTAATTCAGATCAATTAAAATCTACTAACTTCTTAAAACTTCAAATTTTATTTTAAAACTTTCCAATGTTTTGAACTGTTCTGCTTAAACCCAATAAATGATTAAAATTTGATTTTCAATACTTGAATTAAATATTGATGCGTGTCAGCAACGTCTGAAATGTTCCCACATAATTTCGACAAAAAAATTAAAACTTCACTGAATTAGAGTTTGTTCCTAGTCAATAGTAAGTTACTTGGAATTAATATTAATCTTCGAAGTCTCCTCTAACAAACGATCTAAAATTTCTTTAGTAATCAAGTTTCCAGAGTGGTGAGTTGTATTTCTCGTGGAATTTCAGTAAATGTGAAAAAGGTCCCCTAAAGAAATTACACACAGATTCAAGTATTTGTATCAAGAAAGTATCCCTTGGGTGACGAAACAGCCAATTAGAATTTGCCCCAGGGGCTTCTTTTAGTCTTGATCTTTTACATATAGGAAAACCAAAATATGGTGCAGTCGGCTTTAGTTCCCCTCAGAAGAAAGGCGCCCAACAAATGTTTCTGTACCTAAAAAGTCTACGGCTTCGACTGTGTTTGAACCTGCAAACTTTGACACAACAGTTCGATATGCTAACCGCTACACCACCGCATTCGCATATCAATACGTTCATTAAAAACTATGCTTAAGCACATTAAACTGAGTATATATGAAAGATATCGTAATAAACATTTCAAATTAATATTTTCTGGAATGATACCGACTTCCCTATATTTGTACAGCATCATTTGAATATTGTTCACAGTCCACATCACGTAAAAAGTGAAAATCCACTTTGGAATACTTACAATAAAGAGAAACCAAAAAGGTGCCCAGAATATTCAAGTTGTTTACGTTAGATACATAAAAAAAAGTACATTTTACTTTCCTGAAGGGAAAGAGAATTTTAGATTAGCAAATCCATATTTTCACAGAGCACACACAATAAATCATACAATTTTTATGCGGAAATCACTGCCTCACAATCGGATATATACATGCACCAAAATTCGAACACGTACAATATGGAAACCACAAGTGCTTGAAACGTGTTGAGCGAACCGCAGAACGGGCGTTTCCGATCACAAATGAAAAAGCGAATTTTGTCCGGCATTTTTCCAACGGGTTCTGTGCGCGACGCATATGGGGCCCGCAAAAAAAAAAAAAAAAATCGCCTCTTCGGCCGCGATATTTGATCCGCACGCGCGCGCGTCAGGAGGTGCCGAGGCGTGTTCCACACGAGGCAAAACCCTGCGTAATTCCTGAGCGAACTTTCGTGCAAACGTTCTCTCTCCATTTTAAAGAGAATGGCGTACGGACAGGATGTGATGTCTGCCTTGACAGCGCGAGATTTTTGATATCGAAGGAAAAGGAGAGGGGACGTAATCAGAATTTTACGCGAAATTGGGAAATTCGGAAGGTCAACTCATAAGGTATGAACGTATCATTATCACTGAAGGGGCCTCCGAACAAAACATAAACTTCACGCTCCTGCTCAAAGGAATACCTTATTTCGTGGACACACACAATTTTGATGACAGGCCAATCACGGATTTGTCTGTAAGCCTGTTCCGAGATCTGACGATCTCCGTGTTAACCATTAGTGTGTAGCTGTTTAACGCTTGTTTTCTAGTACGACATACCGAATGACAGAAGGCATGCCTGAATCCAACTTATCCACCTGGACATTCTCTTAAGTATTATTTTGAGTTGGAATGTTATATAAAACACGTAGAGACGTATTTTCGATTAGCGAATATTTTCAATTTGATATTTCTATTTTGTATATTCTTTTCAATTTTGTAAATGTACAAACAACTAATTTTATTATTTTTTTCTATATATTTTTAAACTCTTATACAGTTTCATCAAATAAATCAAAATAACCACAATGAAGTTCAAAATTTCCTCCCGAGGGTCCATGGTTACATTAACTAACAATTAAATCTGCCAGACCATAGTCGTACAGAAACTACCGAAATTTGTAGGAAGAACTGCTTAGTAGTAAGTATTAAATTTAATTAATAATAAGTCTTGATCGGCTAGATGTCATAAGTTCAGGAACCTACTACAAGTCTCTGACATTTAAAATTACCTTCGAACCGATCAGTGACCAACAGAAAACACAATCCGTAGATATGTGAACCAGCAGGACTGATTTTCATTTACAATCACAATCGATCTTTCGCAGATATCCTTTGGTAGTGCAACTTGTGACCGTCGGAAATCGTATTTTCCGTCTTCATGCCAGTCTGTTGATAAAATGAATATCTTCCTTAATCGCACACGGAACTGCGTGAACCTACAGCTTTGCCAGCGCATACACATGAACGGAATGTTCGCTCAAGCTCTGACGTCCATGCGCTTGTTTTCTATACTATGGGTGCTGCTGAAATTGGACACTGGCAGAATTTTGCAATCTTCACCACGAGAGGGCAGGAGTGAATGGATTTTATCCATACTGGAATATTCAAATCCCACATAAAGTCATTGCGAACTATTTCGAATGATTAATAATACAAGTTTTCATAATTACTAAATTACACTGAAATACAATTTGTTGATTAGTATAAATTGTTCCTCAAAATTAGAGCTTAGTACTTCGTTAATTCAAAGAAGGTAATATGAAATTTTCTCATCATCACCGACATACCACAATCAGAAGCGACATACCACAATAATTAAATATTAATTAAATATTTTCAGATTGAAAACATTTTCGAACTTAGTAAGTCAATCAAATTGTATTGTATATGAAATGTATTAGTAGTTCATAGTCATCAGGGCAGACATTGCCTACTCCAACAAGCCTCTACAGGTGTCAGCTCAAGTGTGATTGGCATCTTTTGTTGCAAAAAAGACCGTCACATTTCCGTTTTCCATCAGTAAGCTGTCACTTCATATTTCAAAACATGTGTGGAATTGTAATTGCAGCGTACCCTCATCTTCAGTCCGGATTCGCCTCTGTGTATCAGAGATGTAGATTTAAAAGTTTAAATTTACTGTCCTTGACATGTGTAGAAGAAAAATGGGACAGTGTGAGAGAAAATGTGCAAGAGTAAAAATGAGTGCCCAAGAAAGTGATACAGAAAACGATAGCGACGAAACAGTGCTAGGAAGAGATTACGAATAGTATTTCATGGAATCAAAAAAACATCAGAAATCAGAGTCGCGTTATATAAGTTTGCAAAGGTTTACATGATCTTATTGATCTCAAGGAACACGAATAGATAATGATATAAAAAAGAAGAAACGAAACGCAGACGAAAAATTAATGAATTGAAGAACATGACTTAAAGAAATTCATCAAAACGAGAAAAACGTTGCTACAAATCCATTATCTGGGGAAATAGAAAAAACATTGTAGAACAACAAATATTAAGACATTACAAAGAAAATTCAAACGTGAAAGACGGAGGGCCGAAAACGAGTACGAAATTCGAAGGCCAGACGAGGGATAATGCCGTGTGTAATGAGGATGAAGAAGTGGTAGCCGTATAGGAGAGAAAAGGAAAGAAAGAGCTAAAAGTTAAGGGAAGGGAAAGGGGAGGGGAGACAAGAGAAGGGATGGGATGTGGAGAGAAATAGCGTACATATGGGGTGGAGTAAGATCGGGAACGGGCGGGAAGGAATGAGGAAAGGCACGTAGGGGAAGGGAGAGGAGAGACAGGAGTGAGGAAGGGAAGAAGCGGGTTAGGGGAGGAGAGGCAGGAGTTAGAGGCAAAGTGAGAAAGGAAAGGGGCGGGTTGGGGTAGGAGAGGCAGGAGTGAGGAATGGAAGGAGCGGGTTGGGGAAGGAGAGGCAGGAGTGAGGAAGGGAAGGGGCGGGTTGGCGGAGGAGAGGCAGGAGTGGGGAAGGGAAGGAGCGCGGACGGGATACGT
>BOPP01000229.1:562306-580378 GCA_017312745.1 Gryllus bimaculatus | reverse complement strand
ACGAAAGAGGCGGCGACGAAAGAGGCGGCGACGAAAGAGGCGGCGACGAAAGACGCGGCGACGAAAGAAGCGGCGACGAAAGAAGCGGCGACGAAAGAGGCGGCGACGAAAGAGGCGACAAAAATTTGGAATGTTTTTTGGAGAAACTTTGTTCCAAAAATTGCTTTTATTGCACGCTAAATTACGTTAAAACTTATCTTAATTTGAAACAATTGTACATGATCTCACTTGAAGATCTATTTTAGACATTTTGTATTGCGCAAAAATATATATCATTTATATTATAGTGCATTAAACAAACAATTCTCTGCAAATAAATATCTTAATTTCCTTAAATACTTCGTCACACACTCACGCTGCATTCATGAACACGTCTTTGCAAATACGTTGAAAAAATTAACGTAATCTGAGTTATCTGTTTCCGCTTCTCTCAATCGCTCATCCCGCAAAGGAACGGAAGTAACTATCGTTATAAATAACGTTCTTCTGAAGAGCGCTGAATATAGAACTGTTAGATCCCCAATTCGGATCGTGGTGGGAAATGGGTTAATAAGATATTGTTAATTTCATTTTGCATATAGTTAAAATTTATAATAGAATATGATGTCACGGTTGTCAAAATAACAATAGTGTTTGAGTGATAAAAAAATAACTTTCCGGAATCTGTATGCAGCACTTGAGTCTGTAAGTTTGAGTTTGTTGCTGTGCTCAAATAAATTATTGCGTTTGCGGAAAGGACGCATTCACCAATTTCCCCATTTATTTAGCATGAAAGGTCAAATGGAAAATCGGCGTTTCAGCACAAAAAATTGTCACAAAAACACATCAATGTCTAAAAAAAGATTCGTTAAAAAACAAAGATGTACATATATTTCCAATCATCTTTTTAATTCCGTTACGGTACGCTGAAATTTAGCATTGAATTCCATTAAAAAAACAAAGTTGACATACCTTCGCCATAAAAAATAATGAAATAACGAATTATGCTGTAGTCAAGTAGTCCATGTTTATGCAATCGACTGTCTAACGGCATCTTCGTACGGCCAAGACTTCTACCAGATGGATCAGGGAATATCAACTATGATGTCTGCGAACGGTTTAGCCGCTAGCATTGTCCACAGCCGGTCGGACAGGAGTTTTGCCGTATACCAATTTTTTCATATCAGTAATCTACAAAATATAGATTATGATTGCACAACGTGTTAGTTATTTACTACATTTTGTTTCTTCCGCGGGCATTTTCCAACTTCAGGGGATGCCGATTGACGCTATCCAAGACGGACACCCACAATGTCCCTCATAGGGACAATCACATCAATCTTTACACACGACACACTTGCAGGCTCCTCGGTTTGTGGCCAGCAGACTCACAAGGTATTCAGCGAGAGCACACATGTATGAAAGACAAGGGACCAAGGCGGAACTCAAACACGCGACGCTTCTGACCGAGGCGCTGAGATGGCACACTCTCCAACCCCATTGGCCATCCATGGCGGCAGTTATTTACTACATAAAGTAATAAGATTAACGCATTTTTCACCTGTTAGATAGCCACTATACGAGTTTTTCAGACGAAAAATCACCGTTTTCAGTTGCAGCTTTACACTTCTTTCTCAATACAATGTAAGTAGAATGCGAGAAAGTAAAAACCAAATTACTATCAATATCCCCATAATTGCAAATGTTACAAATAAGAAAATGAAGTACCTTACTTCCTCATCCATTTACAGTACGGTGCAAACCATATGCCATGACTCAACCAACTTTGCAATATTCTCGTGGTCACAAAATTTGGCGACGCACACGGTACCCTAATGCTACCTTTCGCGATCACAAATATCATGACTGAATTTGCAGTACATTCGAATTGCATCCGCTATAGTGGCAAACCAATACAGTTTCAATCCCATTGTATGAAGCGCAATCTCCACCATTCACTGTACACAAATGATGGTCCACATGGGAATAATTTACTGAATATTATTGTTCATTCATATTCGCCCAAAATCAACTGCACATAACCACGCTTTCATACCCATTTCGCGCAATACCAAAGGCCCCCAGGGGAGTTCGCTGCAAACTTGAATAATTGGCAGTAAAGGAGCGAACTGAAAGCGAGGTGAACGCTGCTACAGCGGCTGCCGATCTCTTTCATCTACTGTTCATTTTCCAGGTTTCGCATACGCTTTACAAAGAATAATAAACAAACCTGTTTTATCTTTCAAACATATTGGCACGAGAGAGATCTTACAGGGAAAGCGGTAATATTCACTTTGGAAGTTGTAGGAAATTCGGTGAAGTTTATTAATACACGTTCCTCAGGCGATAAAACAAAAAGAACACAAGACTCCCAAAGAGTGCTTCCATATATAAAGCGCATTTAATATTTATGATAATACAGCTATTTACTTTCGACATGGTCTCCTTTAAGATATGATCATTGCTTACTTATTTTCTTCTCCACTAAATTCATCCAGGTTGTTCGTGTTTAGCACAACAATATTGCAAGTCGGCTGCTTTCTAAGAAAGTTATTTCCATTTGCTTAAAGAAAATGCTTATAATTCTAATAGACTGGGAGACAGGGAAAAAACACCTATGAGAGGCACCAACACGAAACTCATTGAGATAATAGACAGACTTATACTCGACAGGGAACTGCAGGAACAAGGAACGTACGTGTTTTATATGTATCTGAAAATCGGAAAGTGTGTACACCTAAATTTTGCTTTAGATATAGAAAAGAGGTATAGGAGTAGCTTTTACGAAATCCCATGCAAACAGTACGTTATTTTTCTTGTTTTGAAGGTCACGAGTACAGAAATGTCATACAATTTTAAATGTACCTCGTGTATAACACAATGTATGTATTCCGCGTTATAATTCAGGCTGCATGTCTTGCGAGCACTATCGTCCGGTTCCGTTAAGAGAAATGAGGACGGGAAAATAGGAACTGTAACACTCGCCATCGGAATTCACATACTTTTATGAAGAAACTGACATACAATGACATCGATAAGGCGTATCTTGAACAGATCCTTCTAAAATACTGTAATAGAGATAAATAAAAAATAACTTTTATCTTGGCTGAAGTATAGAACACGGTACAATATAAGGAAATCGTGTTAACGGGCACTTCGCATCGCTCTAGCGAAGTGGGAATACACAGTGGAGAGGATGAGAGGTAGTTAGGGGTTTTAAGGTGAATCTTTCAGTAGGCAGGTGTGGTGTAAGCGTAGATGGTGTTGACATAACAAACGAGCTTGACTGCCGAAAAAGGTTCTTTCATCCACCGACTGATGTCGCTGAACCAGAAGTGAAGTGAGTCAGCTGCCGACACCCTTCATATATACCCCCACCACAAAAGTCGAGCCACTTCCATACAGACTATACGAAGACACTCAAAAAAAAGTTCATGATCATAATCCAAAATGGGCTCTTATCCGGTTATCGCAACGAACAAGACAGAATCGGTCACTTCCTCGAGAACATGGCGCACTATAACACCCAACGCGTTACGGCAGCGTAGTAGCATCGACTTTATGACCTTAAACTTTAAAGGCATAGTGACGCTTCGCTACGCATGACCCACGACATGGTGAGGCTCTGGCCTACACGAGTAACTTAGCATGCTTGAGTGCTTTCAAAGCATAATTCCCGATGCATTTTATACCAAAGCACTTTTTTGTCGAACACCTTTAACTTTACATTTTCAGGCTTCCCAACAAGTGTCGAAATTGAGTGAAGAGACTCATCCTTCGGCCTACGCGATTCATACAAAACATCGTTGTGTATCGTATGTTTTCCCATTATCATTCAAACTACGAATACAAAATGCCCTCCTGGCCTCACGTTCTCCGCTTTCGTTCACGATGTCGGAGTCGACTTGCTACGACAAAGGATAAGATCCCCAGAATATAATCAAATTATTTAGAAGTCACAGCAAAGATATTTATGCCTTAATTTCTACAATTTAATAATTTGTGTTACGCATAGTCTGAGTCAAATAATCTTGCACAATGATATTTTCGTCTACAGTCTAACAATTCAGTCAACAAAGACGCAACAAAAAACAACAAAATTTAAATAAAGAATATTATGAAGTAGAACGAGATTGCTTCAGTTGCTATTTGTTTCGGAATTACTTGTACATCTTTTTATTAGAGAAAGGTTTTTATAATAATCTATTTTCCACAAAAGACAAGAGACATTCTAGCCATCTGCGTTCTAGCCAACAGCTTTTAAAATACCTCTTGTGCAATAATCTCAGATTTAGCGATGTTTACATTTTTATTCCCCTTTCAGAGTGTTTAGTTAGGAAGAATAACAAAATGCCTTATCTTTTCAAGTTAGATGACGTCGCAGATACAAAAGGCTGTCAGAAAATTATTGCAAAGCGTCCATTTAGTTTTCAAAGTCTGAACGGAATCTAAACGTGTTCCCTGCAGTTTTCTGTTCGCCTTGAAAGGCCACTTTTCAAGGTACATTTGATAGAGGCAGAATGTAATTATCAAGTGTTCTCAATGCTAATACGTAATACCCCTTGAAGTTAAGCGAAAGTTGAAATAATTGCGCAATACAGTTCTATTCTTTTATATCACTAGTGTTGTTCTTCCTAAGTTTTTTCCTTTATTTGTACATTTCTAATAAAATTTCTTCTTTTATACACCATCTTGTATTCAGGTGTGATATAGTAGTAAATATAGCAGTGTATTGTGATATAGCAGTAAAGATACTAAACTCTGAAATTCCGCAAATAATTATGAAATAAATAGAGTGCATTACATACCCTAATCCAAACTACTTACCCCAAATCTGCATTTTTCTATCTGCATCTCGGCACGTAGATTCAAGGTGATTTCTTGCATCATTATGAGCAGGAGATTCTTTCTTCGGTCACGAATGCAACACAAACTAAAGTTTCACCTTATAGTCTCACTCCTTATTTCAGACGCTCATTAAATGTTAAACAATACGTCATAACAGTGTCACCACTATACCATAAACACAGATTCTAGGTCGAATAGCTGGGCATCCGCTTTAGCTGGCGGTCGCAGAGCAAATGCCACAAACTGCGCAAAATAAGAAACGTTTCTGAGTGAAACGTCAGATGTTCACGATTGGTTGATGGGGCCATTGGCTGTAAGGGAAATTAGGCGCTATTTCAAACTTGAACAAATTCATCTTCGAGCTACTAGGTAAGATAAATTTACCGTTTATTGTTTAATGATATGAAGAAAGTGCCCAATGTATTATAAACAGTCCAGTTTCGTTTATGGTTTAAATTTTGTTGTTTAAAAGAACATTAAGTAATAATATTGAGAAAAATAGTAAGGTGTTTCATAAGAACACTGTATAATGCTTCTAACGATCTTTACATTTTATATACAAAATAAACTGTTGCATTCCTATTCCTATAAGATAAACCCATGCGTGTCATTCCTATAATTTTTCGTCTAGAAAATCATCCGGGTTTATAGCCATAAACATCAATATTTTGAGTTTTCTTCCTCAGCTTTTGGTTCATATGTAGGCAAAGGATCCGCTCCCTCCAACAATTTTCCAGCTGCACACCTTTTTGCTTATCCAACTTCCAGCGCAGAAACGCGCTCCGACGCAAGCTCTGGAAGTAAGATTTATTCCGAGGGAAGTATGCTATATCGGAGAGCGCTACACATATGAAAAAGGCGCTGACAAGTGAAAATATAGAGAATCGAGGATAGCTGCGCAGGCAAGAACGGAGAATCTCTGCAAAAACAACTCTGCAGAAGAAACGACGACAATAATGAATTGTGCACAGAGGTTTATGTCGTTCGTGTTAACTCCTGCTTTTGAAATATTGATATGTGATATTTTATTTAGTCCATAAATTGCGTTGTTAAAATACGGACGACTCAGACCCCACGGTCTTTGACAATTATGTTACAAGCAGCTCATTCAATGCATTCCCATGAATGTAGCTTAATTCAATGAACAATCCTACCATCGAGTTCTTTTTTCTCCAGTACATCGCCGCCCGTTCAATATAGTTAATATTCGGAAATGTGTAATTAAACTCTAACATTTTTCGAAATAATATCAAAAGTCTTAAAACGCTACTAACGGTATTCTTCTGTACTACGTATATATTTCTTACATTTAACTTTTTTGAATTATAGGGAGGGTGAACTGAATCTAGAAATTGAAAATCAAAAACATACTTGCAAACTGTAGTAAGAGACTCTGCATTCTTCATCACGTCGTGGATAAAAGGAAATAAACTGGGGAAACCGTGTTTTCATGAATCCATTCAAAAATTGAACAAGGGATTTATTCTTATTACTCCGCATTCCAAGAAAATATTTACTTTGTCCTCGTGAGTTATTCCATCGTGGAATTCCTTTCGTACGGACTTCAAGAAACGTAGCAAAATCCAGGACTGAAGTTAGGATACTTCGAATACAGAGAAGAGTTTGTCCAGGCCCATTGGAAATTTCAGAGCATGAAACTTCTCCAACCGTACACCGGACGTGTGAAAAGGTGCGCCTGCACGAGCTACTCGCCCACCTGGGGAGCTCGGCGCACCTATTGCCACGGTCAACTTGCCTCGACTCTGCTCGCATTTCCCCTCCAACTCCAGAAAGGGCTACCTACCTACGCGCAACCTGAAACGGGTACGGTCGGTAAGCACAAAGCAAGAAGTCAGTGTGGAGGAGTCAGTGTGAGGACGGAACAGCACTAGCCCCTAATACGTGAAGTGAAGAAGAAGAAGAAGAAGAAGAAGGAGGAGGAGAAGGAGAAGAAGAAGAAGAAGAAGAAGAAGAAGAAGAAGAAGAAGAAGAAGAAGAAGAAGAAATGTATATACTTTATGATGTAGTATTTATTTCATAATTATTTTCCCTTTAAATTCGGCCTTGCATAATCATTGTCATCAGGGTATAGGAATATGTTTGAATAGCATTCTTTAAGTGTGTTTCCATTTTGAGTAATATTGTAGTAAATAATTGTGTTATTTGTTAATTTTGCCTTTATATCAATAATGTATTGTAAATTATTAATCTTTTGTAGCCTCTCTCCTGAAGTAAAACCTCTAAATAAATTATGTTATTACTATTACATTAGTTCCGAAACTGAACTTAGAAAGTGAATGCAACTATTGCACTTGTAAGTAAATGATAAGTTCAAATATAATGAGAATTAATGTAGCTAACATAGCAAAAATTACTGTTTGCGTACTTGTTAAAAAGGCAGTTAAGGACGAAATATCGAGAAACGTACCCCTGCTCGGGGGAAATTTGTACAACCCGTACTTTTAAGCATCTGCATCGGCAATTGGTCTTGAAGCAATGCCCGCGAATTTTAGTAAGCTAATTTCCTTGCTAATATTTAAATCAAACAGGATATATAAATGTAAGTAAGTGTATAAATTCAATGAAGTTAATTATAAAACTCATCATTAAGTAAAACTTGTTTATCATGGTGCAGGAAATCTTTGTTATTGTTATTATTACTATTATTATTATTAATAATATTATTATTATTAATATTATTATTATTAATATTATTATTATTAATATTATTATTATTAATATTATTATTAATATTATTATTATTAATATTATTATTATTAATAATAATATTATTATTATTAATAATAATATTATTATTATTTTCCAACTAAGATTCTATTAAGGACAAGGGTGATTTTAGTATATTCTATGAGCAATCTAATATTTTCATGTCAAGTCAATTTTCTGCCAAGGATATCTAACAAAACTAATAAAAAAAATTCGCCGTTTTCTGGCGCACAATTACATAACTTTATATTCTTCGAAGTATTCGTAAGTCGATAAAAGTAAAAATTATCTACTGTATAATTATCTATAGTGAATTGTACATTTTCGTTGATTGCTTGCTCGATTAGTGATTCCGGGCGCGTGAACTGCAAGATCATTAGTTCCGTACATGCAGTGCATGTGTGTTCCTCGGGATGTGGCGGTGATCTTTCCTTCCTGGATGATGAGATCCGGCGCCGACATACCGCCAGATAACAGAGTTTCCCAACCAGATCTCTCCCACCAGCAGGGCACCGCCCCAGCCGGGACTCGCTCTAAACTCCTGACTAATCTCCCGGCATGCATGGTAGTGTAGTGCATGTAAGTGTGTGTATGTAAGTAGGAGGTGAGGATAGGACAAGGAAGAGGAAGGAAAGATCGCGCACGGTTCATGGTCCGTTGTTAGAGTACTGCTCCGGCTTTCGTCTGGTAATGATCGGCGATAACTTTTGTTTGACAAACGATTCCATATACTGGTGATTTTCACAAGAGTTACACTTTTGCTTATTGTTTAGTTCAGAATTATTGCATAGCAAATCAATTTAAACAAATGTGAATTCGGCAGAAAAACGACGTATTGAACTTGCAAAAAATGGGGAATTCACAGCTTTGAAAACCGCTTTAGAAGAAAGAAACCGCAATGTCGTTAAATCCCAATAAAACTGCCTATACATGCCAACATCGATGAATCCATATTTTCCAACAGAGTAATTAAGCACTCGTAAATTATTTTCCTCCAGTTCGATCTGTGATTTCATTGGCCTCATCAGAGTGAAATGTAATCTAAAACCCGTTGATGCGAATTCTATTATTTTAATTTCTTTCATCAACAGTATTAATACTGTGGACATAAAACGTAATGTGTAACGTTGTAAATTATCTTCACCTCAATGAACTCTCACGACATAACCGAAAATATTGGTACATATCTTTCATCACGTTTGATGAAAATTGATAATACAGATAATAATTGTTTCTTTGGCATAATTAATCCCCATCCTTTTGGCTTTTCTGGATAGCACGGTGATGTTTTGGTTTGTTTGTTTGTTTGTTTTTATTTCTTTTAGCTTCTGATTCGCTCTGGGATCCGCTCAAATGACGTCGTCCATTTTCCGTACCTGCTCCTCTAAACTACGACACTTGGAAAGCCAGAAATTGTCACGGAAAGTTAAGACTTTGTAAAATATCTGAGAATTTTAGTAAATGACAAGTCAACAATAAATTAATAATAAATATAACATTCATAAGAAAGTAATTTTATTTTAAAATTTTAAAAATTTATTTTTTAAAAGTTCTAATGGCCAATTTAATTACAAATTTGATGTACGAAATGTAATAAATTGTTCCTACATTTTCGTTTTCCTGACACCGATTTAAAGCTAACTTCATATAACGTGATCAGTTCTTAGTTCTAGCCTTAGAGTTTGCAGTTGTCTTACAGTCTTAAGAGTGGTAGTCTTATTTCAATATTTATTAGTTTTTGTGAAAATAACCGAAACAAAATAAAATAGTTCTTGTTTTTAAATCTCAAACAACCAAATAACTGTGTTGATTCAAAAATCATTATCTTGAAATATCGAAATATATATTTATTTACTTTCTTAATATCTAAACTGATAAAATGTTCTGACGCTGGAGAGATTATTCACTGTCCTGAAGCGACCACGGAGCCCAGACAGCATTTGCCCATTGGATCGTGGGAATCTGCCCAAAATCCCGACCGAGATGGGGTGAAAAACCGAAAAATTGTTAATAGTATTTGCTACAGGTATTGGCTCCTTGAGTTAATCTTACACAAAATGTAGCTAATGTCAATACCGTCATTATAAAATAACAATTATTTGTTCTTGATACTCAGAATATTCTCAAACTTTATAGAAAAAAAAGTAGCAGAAGGGATTATACTTGGCATTTAAAACTTTGTATTGATTTTAATATTCTAGTAATTATCTGCTAATGAGCCAGGGCCAGGAAATTCAAAAATTTCAAATTTACAACCGCCCTGGTGGTGGCCTTCCGAGAATCCCTGACTGATGCTGGCTGTTGCGTGCGCCGTTGCGCTGGTCGTTTGCGCTTATCGCACGAGAAGCGGCGTTCTGTACGCGCGGAGACTCCAAACGACCATGCGCAATGTGCTTAAGCACTACCATCTCCGTTCCACTGGTGCCTACTGCAACGCGGGCGACAGAACTGCTGCGACAAGCAGGCAACGAAAATGCAGACCAGTAGCATCCTCACTTTATTGTATAAGAAGTAATAGTAATATTAGATAATTCGATTATTTTAGTTTTAACTTCGGCTCCAACCGGTTTTTAATTTCTTAATGTATATTTTTTTAATTTTTGCTATTTGATTGTGTGTTCTTCTTCAGATCTTCAAATCTATATTATATATTCTCCTTTTATATTGGTATAGTCATAATATATGCTGGATCTATTTAGTGTTGCTCCAGTGAGAAATTAGAAATTTACCATATATTCATTTACATTATTATTTCGGCGCACTGTTATTATTGCGCATTTTTGTTATTACTTTTTCAGCACTTTACTTCTTGCACTTCTGAACTCCATTTTTAACGAACTATTGATTGGTTGATGTTTCCGAGCATGTAAACTTCTATAGTCGTTATTCCTTTTAGTGTATCGAATTTTTCTATCGTGAAAGGTGGCAGTGTTCTTCCCCCGCTGAATCGTGAGATTGAGCGCCGACCTTCACGTCGGACTTGCAGGGCTTTCTCCCCCAGGGAGGCACCGCCCAAGAACAACCCCTAAGCTCCCCACTGGTTTTCTGACAACTCTGCGTGTTGCATGTGTGTTTGTGTAAATTTGTGTTTGTGTGTATGTAAGGGGAGATGTTAGGACAAGGACGAGGAAGGAAGGATCCCGCGCGGCCCGTGACCCTTTTGTTAGGGTACTACTTCAGCATTAGTAGGGGTATTTATCGGAGAAACCACGCGAAACTACCGCTCAGAGCAGTGGGCCGATAGAATTCTCCTCCAGACAACAGTTGAACTCGACCCAGCTAATGATGAAAATTCCGGCACCGTTGAGTCTAGAACCCAAGGATCCATTGCAGAGTGCCAGAGCCACTGTAAAGTGAATAGCCATGCTGGCTCTTAACTAAACTCAGCAGGTATTAACAACTATTTTTATGGTACTTTATAAATGGAAGAAATTATAATACACAGAAAGCTGCACTGGTTGTGCTAGATAAGGAGATAAACAAAACTGATACCAACATATTGAGAATAACAATGAGAAGATTTTGTGTCATGACGGTGTTGTCGACAACTAATTGCTTTACGTGTTGTATGCATTTTTTTAACACAGACGGTAAGAAATATTTACGCTGATGTCATCTTGACAAAAATGTCTCTTCAAGTTTTCTTTTTCAAACTATCAACAAAACAAACCTCTGATGTTATCATCTTTGTATCACATTTACATTTTTATTTCTGGGTCCTGAAAAGGTTTCGGTTATTGCAGGAACTACTACTACTTATAAAAAATAACCGACAGTACGAGGAAAGCGCGAATGATCGAGAAAGAAATGTTCTCCACGAATAACACCTCGATGCACTGTTGGTCCGTGACAAGAGCGTTGCATAAAATAAATTCTAACATAACTACTACTGAACGAAATTTCTTGGCAAATATCGTTGCATTCTACAGATAAGAAAAGAAAAGTTTTATTACAGGATGTGGGAATAAATGAAAATAAACATAGTGAATAATGAGAATCAAAAAGGAATTAATATTTTTATCCTAACAATCCATTGCGCCTAACACAACATTAGTTTACGAGCATTTTAGTTGGGAGAATCATTACGTGAAATTCAAATTGAAAAATAAATACTTGTTCAATTTAACCTTTTCACACATTGAGATGGATGGAAACGAAGGATCTGATACCTAAGCAAAAAGACACAAATAATATTAACACACAAATGCAAATTACACGACAACAGTAGGCATTGAATTTCTAGTGCAGAGGAAGAAGTGAAGGTGCTCAAGCGAGAGCACCAGGCGGAAATCGATTAATTTCTTCTATATTCTCACCAGTCTTCCCTACACATCTGCACTGGGAAACTTATTTCCTCAAAAGATCGAAGTGACCTCCATTCATGTAACTGCACACCAGCGCGAGAGCAGCGATAATTTTGAGAGAGAGCGTAGGCTTCCGCGGCCGGAGTCAGTATTTATTTGGCTGTCCGGGTGACGCCGCGTCCATGGCGAAGGTTCCGGCGTTTTCAATCGCCATTCTGCGACCTTCCGCCCTGAGGAAGGTCGCAGAATGGCGACCGAAACGTCGTCACCTTCGTCATGGACGCGGCGTCACCCGGACAGCCAAGTATATAGCGATAATTTCGTTGATACTGAAAATGTACTTGAAGTGAGTGCGACTTGAACGACATGCGACGGAGCCTCAAGGCGCAGCAGCGCGACGTTCGATGTTGTTAACCGTATTTCGGAAGAACAAACGATTAAAACGACTGCTTCTCTCGCGAAATTAACGATAATAGCGTTGAACTATATAATAACTATAACTAAAATAACTAATAACGCTTTTTCTTACAAGTTGCTCCCTGCTTGCAAATCATAGATCAATCATAGGGTGCTATGTCGAGTGCACTTCAAGCGTGAACACAATATTACTATTTGGCGCATTCAAAAACTTACATAATTGATTAATGCTTTAGGGCATAATTTCGAATGAAAGCCAGAAAATTAAAAAAAAAAATATTTTCTCGAATAGAGACCATCGTTTAATAAGGCATTTGTCGGATTTTCATTATACCTCTAAAATTTCGAAAAAGTTAAATGTTGGGAGAGGTATGTGTTGGGCAAGCGATCCCCAACTCAATTAAGCTCCTGTGATTCGCAATTACCTATGCAACGAAGTTCATTTATGAGAAATTTTTGCCAATGTTCATCTAGGATTATAATACTGCATAGCATATAACATGTAATAAATAACACAAATACCAGGAAGCATGTGGTGTTGGAACCTCACTGGTTCTTTTATGCGCTTTACACAAACAAATATTTAGTACAGGAAAAAATTTTATTGCTGATTTTAGTGCTTATTTATTACTGATATTTTCGAAAATGTACAACTATTTCCTTATTCAAATCAATTTTTTTTCTGTAAACCACCTAACGCACAAATATGTAACATGTTTCACAGTAAGAAATCAATGGACCAAGCAAAAACAAATTATATTATTAAATCGCAGTACAAGTCCGAAGTCTTGAAATGAGATGCCGGGAGTTCACTGAGGAATGCTGGCTTGCTAGCGGTTTGAGGAAGTACATGCGGTAGGTCGACTTAAGAACTGACATCGTATCACCATGTAAACTCCACTTTACATGCCCTTCGCGCTGGTGCCGGTAGGCGGGCCCGACAGTATTGTTCTGGTTAGTTCTGCGAACACGTGCGGGCGACGGCGGCAGCCGGTGCGGGGCGGGGCCATGCGGTGGCGGCGACGGCGGCGGAGGCTGTGCCGCGGGTAACGGGAGAACTCGTCCGCGCGTTCGGACTGCCACCGCCGCGCCCCTCGCCGCCACCGCCGCCGCCTCCGTCGGTCGTCGTCGCCGCGGCCGGGTCGCGCCAGGACACGCGGAAGGGCGGGAATCCAGCGCAACCCACCCGTACGACCCCGCCGCGGACGCCGGCGGCGGCGACGGCGGCGGTGGCGGTGAACGGCGACGGCAACGGCGGTGACGGTGGTGAGGGTGACGGCGATGGCGATAAATGCGACGGCAACGGTGGAGGCGGCAGCGGTAGTGGTAGTGAAGGTGACGGTGGTGGAAAGGCGGCGGCAGTAATGGCGGTAGTGGTAGTAGTTGTGTTGGTGGTAGAGGTGACGGCTGCAACCCAAATGCCGGTGGCGATGGAAGTGGTGGGCGTGGTGGTGTCGGCGACACAGGTTGTCGTAGCGATGGCGGTGGTGGTTGTGGAATCTGGTGGTGGCGAGGGTATCACCATCTCCGTCGTCCCTTCCTCCGTCGCGATACGGCAGAAGCTCTTGCGTCGTGCTCTCTTCGCGAAAACGCGAATTACACCTTTCTTGTAGTGTCATACCCTAACGGGATGTAGGTGATACTGATACCTAGCATTACTGGACAATTAGGGGATAATGAATAATGATTTAGATGACTGCGTGGGGTTCCCGGTTGTTTGCCGTTGCATGCCACGCCACATTGGCAGGGTAAAAACATCCTTATCTTATGCGTGATTTGAACGTGACAAACGAAGATTAACACCTAAACCGTAATAAGTTCGGCGAATCACGTTCACAGACGTTTTATTATTTTGTAGCAAGTACGTGGGTAGACGCTCTATCGCTCTTTTGTGCAAAACATAAAAGACAAATATTTCAAAGAACTTTCTTAAAAAAGGGATCAAATTACATGTTTTCATGTACTATAAACCACCTAATATCGGGGCATCGAATAATGTGGTCAATGGCTATATTTATAAGTTGTGGGAAAATCTATAAATATATTTTGGTACAAAAATTCGTTTCTTCATTTATTGAATGTTCAATAGTTTTAATAAGAAAAGAACTGAATATCTTCTCATTACCTCCCGGATCGCAGATAACTGAGACAAATGACAGAAACATGTTGAAAGAACAAGTGCTAGATAAATGTTGTAAGCTTTGGCCGCCAGAATCATGATTTGGTTTGTTCGGATCACGCAGCGTCGAAGATAGAGGTGCCGACGTTGCGACAAACATAGCATTGTTCTCTCTTCAGGGCTGTAGCGCACTATGCTAGATTGCCAAAACTAGCAGTAAATTATACACCTGGATCGAAGACATGTTCTGGGCGACTCAGAAGCAGATGGGTGGAGATGTCGAACAAGCACAAGTCTAATCCCTGAACGCAGCGGATACAGAAAAAAAAGGAAACAGTTTCCTGTGTTTCCTTTCAGTTTTTTTAAGTTTGTGTGTTTGTGCCGGAAATAAATAAAGTCTCTTTATTTTCATTGAATTCGTTCAGTGTCTTCAGTTAATCTGTTTTTCTGGCGCGATCACATTACCTGCATGCGATTACCCGATACGTCGATTTAGTGCAAGCAGAGAGAGAGAGAGTCCAGTTGGCCGTTGGCGAGGGATTTCAGCGACTTTGTACTTCGATTTAAATGCACAGTGAATTCACTTTTGATCACCTTGGACGCGGTTATCAAATCGGGAGCTTCAATACCAACAATTTAAATTGCAACGAGGCTCCCAAATCAATGGCGTGCGCACAGCTGGGCTCGAGGGACTATGGTCCCCCTTAAAAATTGGAAAGAGTGTGCTTTATGTAATGCGCATAGGCCTACGTAATAAAACATTTTAATTCTGTAAATATGTCCAATTCTTTGTTTTTCCTTTTTTAAGCTGATTATTTGCAGAATTGATACACATTCATTGTGAAGGAGGCTCTCTAAACCATCTGGCAAGCCCTTTAATGAAATTAAAACCAATAATTAACATTAATACATATTAATAATTAACGGAATCATTAAACTTAAATTCATTTGTCTGTTGATCTGTTTTATTATTTTCTAGTAAAATGTGTGAAATGCAAATACAAAAGATTATTGGAAGCTGGGGAGGGGGGCCAGAGGGGCTCAGAAATGTAGTTGGCCTTCGCTTTTGTTTTAGGCTGCGCATGCCTACATCCCGCATGCATAACGCGTGCCACCTAACTGTCAATTCGCCTGACATTCTAATTAGATATATTGATTATTTAGTGATTAAGCAGTTGATTCTCGACAGCTAAGGCCATTAGTCTCCCAAATGTTTTTTGCTCGGGAGGTGGCGATGATCTCCCCCCGATGGATGGTGTAATCTGCCGCCGAAGTATCTTCGGCCACTGGGATATTCCCCAACCAGGTATCTTCTACAAGCTGGGCGCAAACCCAGCGGCGACAAGCTCTAAGCTCGCGACCGGTCTCGTGTCATGTAGGATAGTGTAGTGCATGTAAGTGTAAGTTTGGATATAGTGTAGGATAGGACAAAGAATGTGAAGAAATGATCTGTGTCCCGTTTGTTAGAGTTCTGCCCCGGCATTAGCCTGGTATTGATCGGAGAAACAACGGAAAACTACCCATCAGCGCCGCTGGCCACTAGAATTCTCCTCCAACAGCGACAGAACTCGATCTAGCTATCTAGATAGTGTCGAAAATCTTGCCACCACCGGGACTCGTACCTGTCAGAAGCACTGCAGTGACATCAGTTGATGCCCTGAGCCACCTCTCCCGGTACTAATTGAAGCGTACTGCAATTCAGGTTGACGGCCCATGTGGGTTTCGTCCCCCCCATTGAAGGCAAGGGCAAAGTTTGGCATTGGATCTCCTTTTCACGGTGTGTTTGTGTCTATGAGAGTAAAGCCCGTTGCACCTTGTACTTTTTAGCATCTCATGAAATAGTTTTTTATATACTAGCTAGAGAAAAAAATAGTGTAAAAGTATTTAAATAATTACTTTTATTCACGTTCTTATAGTAAAACAAGCGGCCTTATGAAAGACTAATCAGAGGTGCACCCATGATTTTTTTCCGGTGTCTAGTTATAATCTGCAGCCTACTTGCGGAACTTAAAATGTATTCTTATTTGTTGTCTTATAGTTAAATTTTATAACAGAAAGAGTTGATATCTTGAATAACTTTCGTTAGTATAGGAAATTAATAAAAGCTGTATTATATAATGTGTATCATTGGCTTCTGGGGGCTGAAGCCTTGAGAGACTCCTGTTGGGTGCGCTACTGAATACAATACATACATAGAAATAGGTATTTGGTTATGCAAATCAGCTTTACTTACAATATGTATAAGAAAACAGATTTGTGAGTGTTTACACTTTCTTCCTTTGCCAACATCCACAACCCATGTCTACAACGAGGAGACGCTACTATCTGCACGTGTTCTCCACAAAAATATGTCCACAAAACTCCATGAGAATTATATATTGAATTTTGTCCCTCAGCTTCTCAGCAGTGTACTTCTGGATTAATGAGAAATCGCTTAGATATGTATAAATCATACCATTTTGATAACCCAGAACAATGTTTGACAGCAGTAAATAATCATCGCAATTGCAATCGCAACTGTTCGCTATTTTATCGCTATTTTAAAATTCACCAAGTAGAACCAAAATACGTTTAGAATCCCCAAAATAATTAAATTCTAAAAATAAACACACTATTTCAAATTAGTAAGTGATACTTTTCTGTTTTAAGAAATTAACACCTGAAATATGTATCTGTGGTTTATTCACACACGAACAAAACATCTAGTACGCGGATTGGAACGAGAACAACTTCATTTGCATATCTCATGCATGCATGAGGCAAACGATCTCGGCAGAACTTTGCTTTGGATCAGTTCCAGCTGTTCCGTCTTTGCAGTTGTCCTCCACGATGACGTAGCTTGTGTGATGTTTGAAGGATAGGGCGTATTTCAAGTGCTGTTGAAGACTTGTAAACGAACAATTAGCAGTTACGGAAAACAAGAGAGGCAGTGGAGGTAGTAAGGAAGGACGGTAATACAGAGAAGGAACAATGAAGAGAGTGAGAACAAACTGAGAAAAATCTTGAGGCTTCGAAAATGACTCAAAGTACCTTAAACATTAGAGGAAGGAATGTTGAAATAACACTGATTCAATAGTATTTTATTTATTGTGTTCAATGAAGGAAAGTACGTTTACCCATTGGGGTCTGCATTTGTTTGATCGATTAATGTTATAGAAAAAATATAAGAAGTGGTAGCTTATCGTCACCACCCTAAAATTACCTTGATTAGGACTTCCCTCCTACGTTAGTTGAAGGTGTTAATACAGAAAAAAATTGTTAAATGGGAATTCAATAGTATTACAGTGGGGTGGAAGTGTCTGTAAGGCAGAAGAAAAGATCTGCGCCTAAGGGACAACACATGTGAAAAAACGCTTTGCCGAAATTATACTGATGATAGTGATTGTTATGTCTCTCAGAAGATATATCGGGACAGATTTTATTTATTGTGAAACACAATACAGCCATATACGACGCCTAGTACGTAGTGCGTGTACGGAATTAACCACACCGCAAACAATAACAGAATCAGGCAGGGCCCATTGCATTTGTAGAGTAGATATTCTTGCGAGGGCGAAACTACGACTGTCTCGACAAAATGTAAAATAATGCCAAGCGGGAATCCAAGACAGTGCACTGATGCTATCAACGAACAGACATCGGTAGCAATTCAGCGATAGGACCTAAATGTGTTTTCTG